>BQNB010037528.1:0-49376 GCA_026074375.1 Tanacetum coccineum
CCATTTAAAACTAAAAAAGAAAAAAAGGAAAATGGTGGTGTTGCCGGCGTTAGTGTGGCAACGCCCGGTCCAACGCCGTTGCCCAACACCACTAGGCGGTATGGTAACGCCATTAACGCCGGAGCCACGTAGGCATAACGTCGGGTCCGACGTTACCATACCGTGAGCTCTAACTATGGTTTCGAACTTTTTTGGCTGACTAATCAATAGTGTTTGAACTTATGTAAAATTCTCCCTTTTGAGATTGGCATGGACACTTTAGGGGTTGCTTGCACCTAGCAGGAATTGAACTTGAGACCTCACACGTCTTAGAGTGTTAGCCACAAGTCTTTTTACCGCTATGATACCCTAACTAATTACAATATGATATAACTTGAAATAGCTATCAATATTAAAGAAGACGATTAAACCTAAATCAGATCTAACAGTCGTATTTACGCTGTATCCGTCTTCAAGCAACCTCTTGATCATCCATGATGCTAAATATCTCGTGCCTCCCGTCACACAAATGTAGGAGGGTAAAATCTTTGTGTTTTATTATGCCAATATTCGGTACATTATATACATCACAAATGAAGGATCTAGACTTGGGCTTGATCCCATTACAAGAATAACTATAACACAATCTAAATATTACGGGCTAACACTCCTCCGCAGTTGGAGCGGGAGAACACCAGACGCTCAAACTGGAGCAAAATTCTTCAAAGGGGAAGTTGCTGCACTCAGTCACGGCCAGAGAAAAGCATCTTCATCATGGAAACTGCCAGAGGGGGGGACAAACAGAGTTTCAAGAAAGGCTTCAAAAATAAACAAAGACCGGATCGTAAGCCAGATAGATTCTCACTCCTCACCAAAACACCAAAAGAAATTTTTGCTCTGGAAAAAGGAAAGTTCAAAGCCCCACCCCCAATGGTAACTCCGGTGGAAAAAAGGGATCCGAGCAAATACTGCGAATTTCATTCAGATACGGGACATAACACGAACGAATGCATGAAGCAGAGAAAACAAAAAGACAAAACGAAAGAGCCGAAAAAAGGGGAAGCGTCCGGAAAGGATAAACCTTTGACTATACTGATGATCCAACCATGGGAAAAGAGTGGCCAAGCCCAGGATTACCCAAAGCTTCTCTCCGGAGACGGCAATGTCTTTCCCACCTCTGAGTAAAGGAAGAAGACGGGACGGAGGGCCCAATGATCATCAAAGCCGAAATGGGCAGGCATTTTGTGCATAGGGTATATGTTGACGGTGGATCATCCTTAGAAGTCTTGTATGAACATTGCTTCATAAAACTCCGCAAAGAGATAAGGGATAAAATGGTTCCGGCCACCACTCACCTTATCGGATTCAGTGGAGAGACCATTTGGCTACTAGGCCAGATAACCTTGCTAGTCAAAATGGGCGATGAAGTACACTCCACCTCCGCATGGATGAACTTCATGGTTATCAGGTCACCATCCCAACACAATGCAATAATAGGCAGGCCGGGCATAAGGAAAATCCGCGCCGTACCATCAACAGCACACGTAATGTTAAAATTCCTCATTAAAGGCGGCACGGTAACGCTACAGAGCAGTAGAGTCATTCCTATGGAATGTGCTATGATCTCCGAACCTAGCATCTAGTCTCTAGTAGTAAACTAAGTACTGAAAGAGAAAATAAATATAGTAATCCACCCGGAATACCCTGAACAGACAGTTGCCATAGGATCAACATTAACAGAAAAGGGACGCAAAGAACTATGTTCCTTGCTCAAATAAAACTTTAATTTACCTGTTTTCTGACTCGACATTATGAGCCGACTAATACCAGCGAAACTACCCTTTTAGGTAGCCAGAAGTCGGCTCAATTGAACCTCCGAGGCCACAAGGGGATTAATTTTCTCCTCGTTATATTCGAACCATTCCATGTAGTTGATATTGTATATGTTTAATGATTATAGTTAAATGAGTGTGTCAGCTATACTTAGGATTAATGGTCATACTTTGTGTTAAAACATATAAAATTTTAGCTTCACAATCGAATTTAAAAGCATAAAGTTGAATTATCAAAAAAGTCAATATTCATAGAATATAGAAAACTGAAAAACTCAAATAATTATTATGTTTTATGCATATAATATGTTTTGGTCAAACAAAGATTTACCGATTGTAAATCTTTAATACATATAAAAATGTAAAAAGAGTTTTACCCATAGTGGCCTAGATTGTTGTATATGATTTATAGGCATACACACATGTCAATAGAATAAAAACTATTTGAAATTTTTTAATATTAGAATTTTCATACGTATTAAACTAAAAGAAAAAAATGCAATTTATTTTTTCGAACCTATCAATTAATAGCTAGAAAACAATTTTTCTTTATTTATGATATTTTATGTGCTTTGTTGTTTTTCTATTTGATTTTATAATATAATTTCAAGCCGCCAATGAAAAGTCACCAAAAAGTTTTCGGGTAGATTTATGATGTGATTATATATTGTTAACTATTTGTTTGGAAGTAAAAAATTGTTTACGTTTGTTGTATTTTAAAATATAAAGTCTAGGGGAATAATGTTTAAGGGGTTATTTGTTTATTTTTTAAAGTTATAATAAAATTTATAAATTTATAAATTTACACTTAACTCTATACAATTTATTTAAAATTAAAAACCACTAAAGTTTTATTAATTACCTCCTCTTTTTTCAAGTTTTTTTTTCCACAAATTTGACACATATTTTTATGTGTTTTTTTTTCTCCATCATATTTCTCCACGAAAAAATTTCAATTTTGACCAAATTGATTTAATTTTGACTTTTTATTAATCAATCAGATCACACGATTTTGCCTACGTGGCAAAATCAAGCGTTCTGATTTGTCCAATTTTAGAATTCATAAGATTCAATTTGATAGAAAACTTTAAAATGATGTAATTCTTTTATTATATATAAATAAATATAAAAGATTGATAAACAATGTTATTAACAAATTATTTATATTATACGCCACAAAAATTAAAGTGTTTTACTACAGAAATATAATCGACATCAATCAATTTTGTCATTCACGAAAAGTCAATACTAATGTTATACATAGAATACAAACTTTTTGGTTCCATACAAACAAAATATAAAAGATTGCACGTCTTATTTAGTACCAAGTCCGGTCGGTCCGGTTCGGTTCGGTTTTCCGGTCCGGTCGAACGGTCCGTATGCTCAGCCCTAGTCACATGTAGGGCTGAGCATACGGACCGTTCGACCGGACCGGACCGAATGTATTTCGGTCCGGTCCTCGGTCGGGCGTTTTGAACCAGTTTGGTCTTCGGTCCGGTCCGGTCGGTCTTACCAAAAACCCGAGGATTATGCCTTGTAGGACCGGACCGGACCGGACCGAAGACCGAACCGGACCGGACCGACCCGGACCGGACCGTACCATTTCGGTCCGGTCCTCGGTCCGACATTTTGGACCAATTTGGTCTCGGTCCGGTCCGGTCTTAGACCGATGCTCACCCCTAGTCACATGTATGTTTGTCCACTTTTAGAGGACTCTCCTATGGTAAAAAAAACACACGGTAAGTAAGACGTTTAAGATACCTATTAGTAAACAGCGAACAATCTTTTTATACAGGTTTGAAGGCCACACGTGTTGGTCCACTTCGACTGTCTAGATGCAAAGTGTAGTTGTTTTACGCGCGAGCATGCGCAGAATCAACCTGTGTTTTTGTAACTTTGGTTAAAAAAATATTTGAACAAAATATTTTTTGTTGTATATTTGGTGGCTGATTTGCATCATGTCTGATTATTTGATAAGAATCATCAACCCTTCAAGTGACGTTGCCCATGATAATGCAACATACAGCTGTACATGGCCAAATATAGGTTCAGGAAAATAAACCCCTATCTTATTTAAAGACTAACCCTGTATTTTATTGATTGTCATCGCATAACCGAATTTGACGAGATATTGTTTCCTTTTGAAAAGAGACGACATCTTTGAGTCTGTGTTTATAAGAGAAATTATGGGAATGAATACTTAGGTGGCGTTTGATATCGACTTAATTGATTTAATATCAAAAAAACTGAAGTTTTTAAGTCATATGAAAACTGTTTGTTTATGATTTAATAGAAAAATATGACTTAAAATATTAAGTAATAAAACTGAGAGTGTCTGCATTAAGTCATCTGTTAATTAAACATGAGTTAATAAAAAAAATTAACAAACAAACCCTTAGTGTCCAACTCTTGTGCATGTGATGATTCGCCCCTCGATAACCTTGCTCAATAACTGCTTCATTCAAAAACTTAAATCTTAAAACATTTTCGGACCTTACAGTTTTTAATTTCGTTTTCATTTATTTAGATGAAATACAAATTAAACTAAAATATCAATTTAATTATTATAGTAAAAGATATAAAAAAGTACGCAAAATAAAAATAAGAGATAAAAATAAAAGTATATAAACTAAACTACTTTTGGGATAATTTGGCCCGAATTTCTTTTTTGGCGGGATAATAACCTTTTTCATCAGATCCATTCCGTCAGTGTTGGGTTTGTTGTTATTGTTGTTGAGAAAATTGAGTAGCATAGTTGTTTGGTTAGTTGGAATTGTTGTTGAGGAATTTGAGTTTGTTGAAATTTGCTTGAAAAGTTGAATTTGCTCGGGTGTAGGATATGGGTTAAAGTTGGTAAATTGGTTTCAGATTTGGTATGACGAGCCAAATAGTGGAAGTTGATTGGCGTTTGATGTAACGGAATTTGTGGATGATGATGTGTTTGGGTTATATGAAAATGAGGAATTTGGTATTTGATTTTGCTATTTGTAGAGTATTTTATTGATCCACGAATTGTTATTCATTTCTGTGAGTTAGAAGCAGAAATTAAAAAAAAGTATTGTTGAGATGCAAAGGTAAAAGTATATATAAATAAAATAAAATTTTAAAGGGTATTTATAAGATTTTTAATAAAAAACGGCTAGTAGATGCATCTAATGTTTCTTTCTCTAAAAATGTTTGCTAATAACAACCTTTAGGAATGTTGTTAACAACAAACTTTTCATTTTTTGTTCAAAAAATAATACATTATCCAAACAAAATCATCATGAATTAGTTATAAGCTCTCACTATTTCTCCAACACATTTAAAATTCATTATAAATATACTCATTTGCGATCAAATACGACGCCCTATTAACAATTGAGCTCAAGATTTTTTTTTGGGTTCACTTTGGCATGTTAAATTGCGTTTTTATGATAGCGTGTGTCACCCCCCCACACACACACACACATACCGTCGGACTCTTCCAGAGTACACCGGCACATACATGAGGTCAAGATTTGGGGTTTGATTTTGGGGTTTTTCTGGCCTAAAGATTATGTTACACAAGAGTTAGTGCTACCCGCGTTTATTCTCGATCCGTGTTTTAATTGATTTGATATAAAAGTGTGGCTTTTTATTTGCGGCTGATGATGGTATCAGTGGTTGTGTGTTTGTTTCAGTTGGAATCATCCAAAAACATAAACAAAGGTAGCAAACTCTTTATACAAAATTAAAAGGATTGATTATGTGTTTTCATACTCTTTGGCAAGGTTTTTATTTTGATTGAAGGTTTTATTCGTTGTGATTTTCTAATGTTTAATTTGTTTATCTTCAAAACTTAGGGGGGAAAGACGTTGGGACTGAATTGATGATGTTGAAAGAATTGGTTGAAAACCTTAAATTTTTGGGTTTGGTTCTCACTTTCGTTTTGTTGTCGGTTTTATTTCTGTATGTAGTTGCACACATGGCGAATGTTTGGTATCGCATCTTAAAATTGATTATTTGCGTATTTGTTGTTCCGGGTTGCTTATATATTCTGCCTATGCATTGTTTACCAATTACCGTATCTTGGCGGGGCAGCCACACCTAAATTGTGGTTGTAGCCATCATAGGTGTTTGGTATCACATCTATATTTGCATAGGCCGGCCCAAACCGAGAGCCCAAAAAAACACCGGAGCCCAACTGACGCAATACAGCGTCGTTTTTAGTGCAAATGAGAATATTTATAATATAATGCATGTATCTTGGCGGGCAGCCACACTTGGATTGTGGTTGCAGCCATAGCGGGTGTTTGGTATCGCATCTATGTTTGCATTTTTATTTTCAAATGTTGATGATCTTTCAACTTTGTGATGACCTAGGTTATAGTTGAATGTATTTATAAACTGTGGTCATAAACTGTGATTGCATTTTACTTGGTTGTGATGATCCTTTGACTATGTTGTGTTGTCGAGGAAAATGGAAGGATGGCAGAGTGCGAGAATTGCTCGCCTCAGCAACCTCCACGAGCGCAGCCACGACATCAATTGATCTGAGCCAATTTTATAATGTATTTGTTGAAGAAGAAACATATACCGCCTAATTTTCTAGGGCTAGGTGAGGTTGTCGTCTTAACTTAATCAGGTTAGTCATGACTCATGTGTACTCATTGCTATGTGCATGCTTTTTGGCTTACGATCAACTTGATATGCTATTACCTTCTCCTCCATTGAGAGGATCCTTTCAATTGATGTTTCACATAGACAAGGCCAATGTATGATCATAATTACAATCTACTTTTATAAAAGCAACGAGTGATAGATCCTTGAAATCGACATTTATTGCTATACCTGCGTAAAGAATCGGACTTTGTTGTTAATTAGTGATGAGATGTCATTTTATACATTTTTTTCGGGGTCGTTTAACCCTCAAAATCATGTGTTTATGCCCAAAATAGGTACTTAATTGTTTCTTTTCAGGTATTTCTCATTTGGAAGACATTTGGATGGATTACACGTGACTTAGGCTCATTTAGAGAAGAAACAGACGAGATTACGAACCAACACCAAGACTCTTGAAGATTTGTACTCACATAGCCTGGAGACGGCGTCACAATCCATACACGAAGCCGTCACAACTCACGGCGTCACATATTTTAAGACGGCGTCAGCCCGCACCGACTCAAACGCAGATCTAGAAGATTCATTTTACGACGGCGTCACGACTAAAATGCGACGCCGTCGCAACGATTTTCTTATATATACAAACCCGAATTTAGGGTTTTCAGTGTGTAACTTTAGAATAAAAAGAGGGTACGAACCCTAGTTCGTTTAGCAGTTGTAGGAGACGATTTTAGGGCCTAAAAACCTTATTGTAACTCTTTCAATTCATGTTTTAATCAAGTAAGGTTTACTTAATCATTTAATATGTCTATGTGTTGTTTGATTTATTGTTCTTGCTTTATCTTTAACATGCTTGGCTAAACCTATTATTGTGTTTATTTATGATTGTATGAAACCTAGAATGTAGATCTTAGTGGTGTTGCCTCTTGTGATGGATGTGCACGTTAGGCTTTAGAAAACCAGCTTTCTGTCAATAATCGTTGTTGATATGTCTAGAGAAACGTGATTGTGTAGAATGGATACCATCAAGTAACAGTCTTTATACTACCTTGCCCTCTAATATGGTCAATCCACTCTTAATGTATTTTACATGCACTTAGTAACCTCCTAGGGTCCGTGTAATAGTCTTCATACTACCTTGCATGTGCGTTGCTCTAGCGGCATACTAAGTAGACGACGAGTTCGTGTAATTCGTTCATGCTTTAGGAAATAGTTACATAGATCATCACAAGTGTGACAAGGCAACAACACTAGGAGAAGCAATCTAGAAAGTAATACATGATTAAATAAACACAATCTTTTATCTTATTGTTATCACCATTAGGGATATGTTGTGGTTCAATTACTGAAATCCTTTTCTTCTTGAATTTTTTTCAGCATTTGGTTCTAAGCTTCATTTGTTCTGTTGATCAGATCAAACCAGTTTTTATACCTTGAAAAGACCATCGAAGATTATTTTCTGATTGTAATTAGATTGGAGCTTTTGGCGATTGGCTATTATGACAAGTGCTTTTGGGTAATGCACTATGTTCATTTGATAAACCTTGCAAGACAATTTGTGTTGCATGTTCTGTACATACAGTATACTTAACATTCTGTAATTTATGTATGAGTGAAATTCAAATATTACCTTGAGTTGTTATCAATACAATGGTCGTTCAAAATATAAGCTTTTTCAACAAACAAAAATCGTCTTCATAATACTAGCAAACCGAATTAGAACATAGGCCAATGTTGCAGCTAACAGTGAGAGGATCCCAAGGACATGCTTCAACAGTTCATACGTCTATGCGCCAAGACCCTATGGTTATGTTTTTTTTATAAAGAGATTTTTGTTAATGCATTGTAGCTATGATAGAGGGAATTTGTTTGCTTAATACCCATTCAAAATCGATTCGCAAAAAAATAAGTCCCGCCGCAACGCACGAGCTATCTTCCTTGTTTCATTTATTGGTTGTATGAGCGAAAAAAGCGACACATGTTTTTAATCATGTCTTAATGTTAGCATTAAATCCAAACAAGAAAAGTGAAGTTTGTTGTTAACCACAACCCTTATGGCTGTCGTTAGAATTTTTCTTTTTCTGAAAACCCCAATTCCTACCATCAGAATAAAAAAATACTGATAACACGGCTGACACTAACAGCGTCGATGCTATACAATAAAAAAATAAAAAAATATATATCGATAACACGACTAGCAGTAACGGCGCCGATGCTTATAACATCGAAGACGATGTCGCTTCACGTCATAAGGCTAAAACGCACCCTGTAAGTTCGTGTGCTCTAAACCTTAAGAAAAAAGAACCGCACCCTTAGAATAAAAATCATACATCTCCCGTCTCAAAATAATTGTCCTTTTTTTTTTTACTTTTTTTGAAGTTTTGTTTACAACATTGATCTTAAATATTTTTGTTTGTGTTATATAATACTTATATAAAATATATGAATGGATTCAACTTTAACTGTATTTTTATTTGTCTGATTTTCATTAAGTAATACATAACACAAACAAAAATATTAAAAATTAAATAATAAAGTAAAAAAATTAATTAAAAAAAACAATTATTTTAGGACGAAGAAAATTGCAAATACCTCCTCATCAAGAACTTGATACAAATTTTGAAACAAGGAACAAATTTAAAAAACCACTTTGTCCTATTGTTCCCAGATTCCAAGAAACGAAACCCCATATTTACACTCTTCCTCCTCCTATCTCTCTTTCAAAATCAAAACTCTTTTCCAAACACCCCCTTTAAAAAATCAGCTGGGTATTTCAGATCTGTAGTTCAAAGTTAAAACTGGAATGTGTTTTTATTAGGGTTTGTTGGGAATGATGAATAGAAGCTTTAGGGCGCCTGAAAAGGTAATGCCACGTCAGCAAATGAGTTTTAATAAAAGAAGTGTTGTGAAAGAGAAAGAAGAAGAGCTGGGTTTGTTTTTGGAAATGAAGAAACGAGATAATCTTCTTTTGAATAATACTAATGATGATGATTATGATGATCATTTATCTATGGGTAACTTTTTTTTTTTTATATTATAAAGTTTTGTGTAATTAGGGGGTGTTTTAATTAGCTTGTTTTCGGGCTTATGCGCTTATTTGAAACTGGAAAAGCTTATAAGCCTACTTTTTTCCGGCTTATGAGCTTATTGACAAGAGGTTTGATGGCTTTATGGCGACTTTCCATAAGGAGAGCTATATAAAACATAGCTCATAAACCGGATAAAAAAAGTACAGCTTATAAGATTTTTTAGTCCAAGTTCTAATAAGCACACATGTATCCGAATAATATATGCGTTTTGTCTGAACAACTTTGAATATGATTCCCCTAGTATGGAATGGCGATTTATACATTAAAATCTTTTGATTTTAAAAATTTTATTCATTTTTAATTTAAATATTTTTAATTTTTATTTAATGTCTTTTTTTTTTAAATATATTTTTTTTAATTTTAATAATTTTTATTTATTTTTAAAAAAATAAAATTTTTTTTAAAATAATTATTAAAATTTTATTTCTTTTTTTTTTTTATTTTTTTTAATTAATAAATTTATTTTATTTTTTTTAATAAAAATATTTTATTATTTTTTAATTAAAAAAATCAATTATTTTATCGTGGTGGTTAACTAACCAGGATACCAATGAAATTGCAACTACTTCACTTTTTTTTTTAATTTTTGTTTGAAGTTGCTCGTTATTTTTTTAGAAAGCCCAATTCACAATGTGAATTGATTTTTTTTTTTTTTTTTTTTGTTGTTTTGTTTTTTTTTCTTGTTGAAAAGGATTGAAAAAGATTCCATTTTTGAAATGCTAAAATTTAACGTCTAGCAACATGTGATAATATATTTTATATGATGTAGTCAAGACAAATAAAAAGGCCAAGTTGCGCGAAGACTAGAAATGGCCGTTTAGGTGAACAAACATGAAATCTGCTTGACCTGGGTGGTTAAACTTTACTAGTTTAAATGAACAAGTTTTGTTGAGGAACAAGTCGATTTTAACGTGTAAAACATTTGTGAACAACCTTTACAGTTTTGTTATCATAGGTCTCACCGGTTTCATGTGTGTTCTCAAAACGGGCTCTTTTTAGGCGGTGTGCGACTTTAGGCTTTTTAAAGGATCCTTACACATATGTGATTGATGCTAGAAGGGAAAGAACATAAAATGCTAAAAATGGGAAGCTAAGTAGTATATGTAAGTTGATGGTTGTTTTGTGATAACGTGTATCTGAAATGTTTTTTCGTTTATGCTTGATTTTGTAGGATCGATTGAAGGAAGTTCACAGATGTTCAGCATGCCTGCAGCAACTCCTGCTAGAAAGACTGGCGCTGATGAGTTTCTTAACTCTGAGAATGACAAGAACGATTATGATTGGTATGTTTTATTTTTATGGTCTCTTGTGGGAATATATAGTAAGGGGAAAGAACATGGTTTATCACTCATATATGAGCCATATGTTATGAGCTATTTACTTCATTTTGTTATTCTGTAGTGACCATTGTTATGCTTTCAGGCTTTTGACGCCCCCTGGGACTCCGCTTTTCCCTTCACTGGAAATGGAATCACAGAAAACTGTCATGGGTCAGACTGGAACTCCCAAAGCTCGTCCTACTGCACTAAAATCTCGAGTAAGCAATTTTCTGTTTCTATACAGGGTAGCGTTCTATAGTTATGTATTTCAGTGATATTACGAGTAGTTTGACAAAACTTTCTATTAGGCCTTTTTTTGTGCCAATAGCATCTCAAAGTATTGAAAATTACATGTTTTACTTCCTTGTTTTTGGTGTAGCTATCAAATACCCAACCAGGGGCTACTGGTAGAAATAACATGGTATCTAGACAGCCAATGTCATCTCCTGGATTAAATACTTCAAGCACTGGACTGCGTAGGCCCTCCTCCTCAGGGGGTCCAGGTTCAAGGCCTGCTTCTTCAAGTGGAAGACCTGCTTCTTCAAGTGGAAGGCCTGCTAATCCAGCTGGAAGGCCAGCTACTCCAACCAGACGGCCCACATTAGCCTCATCATCTAGACCCTTGTCTAATTCAGCTACTAGACCCGTGTCAAGTTCAACAACCAGAACAAGCTCTAACACAACTTCCAGACCCACTTCAAACACACCTTCAAGACCGACAAGATCATCAACACCTACTTCTCGTTCTACCGTGAGTTCAACTAAGCCCACACTACCAGTTAGATCTTCAACCCCTACACCAAAGTCTACCGCAAGATCATCAACCCCGACAAGTAGATCAACATCATCTTTACCTGCAACCAAACCCATGTCAAGAGCACCGACCCCAACTCGTAGGCAACCAACACTAACAACTGCAACAAGACCATCCACCCCATTGGTCAAATCTCCTACACTCACAAAACCGGTAGCAAACCCAACAAGAAGCGCACCACCACCACGTGCTAGTTCACCAAGTGTAAGACCAAGACCATGGAAACCTCATGAAATGCCGGGTTACTCTCTCGATGCACCGCCAAATCTGAGGACCTCGCTTTCTGATAGGCCCACTTCTGTTACAAGAGGTAGACCTGGAGCACCCAGTAGCCGGTCTTCATCAGTTGAGCCTGTGACTAACGGAAGGGTAAGAAGACAATCGTGTTCACCTTCAAGAGGACGGCTCCCCGTTGGCATGAGTCACAACAGTGGAAGCTCTGTGCCTGTTCCTGCACTGAACCGTGCATATGCTAAAGCCCATGACAGTTCAAGCCCTGGCTCGTATGGAACAAAAATGGTTGAAAGGGTAATAAACATGCGGAAATTGGCTCCACCAAAGCAGAATGACAAGCATTCACCGCACAGTAACTTATCTGCAAAGTCATCTCCTGACAGCTCTGGCTTTGGCAGATCACTTTCAAAGAAATCCTTGGATATGGCTATACGACATATGGTATCTTTTTTCCTATCTCACATTAATTGGTTAGCTAGTTTTTGTTTTCTTCATTTTTTTGAAGTGATCAACTTGTGAGCCTATTTGGCTTTCTGTAAACGGAATATGGAGATGTGGACGGAATATATAAATGTCGTACTAGGTAGTTTTGTCCATGGCCCTTCATTCTTGCAAAAGAACGTTGTTTCTGCATTTCATTCTGGCTAGTTTATTCTAGTTCTAGAGGTGGCAATATAGTTGGGTTGGGTGAGAGGTCAGAGGTTGTAACAAGTCTGTTTCTTGGTACGGGTCAAAATGGGTTTGTTCTAGTTCAAGCGCAAGTAATTTTTCTGAACATGCTTAATGCGTTATGATTTTAAGCTCCTATGCTTCGATAATATCGAGTAATAATTTAAATCTTTGAAAAAACGACTTATTAGGTTGTATGCATTAAAAGTATACTTAGGATGACTTTAAGCCCGTTCCTTTTAGCCTATTCTTTTAACTTGAGCCGTTCTAGATAAAACGCAATCCAAATTAACGTGTCTGTAAGTAGAAGGGTTGAATTTGCTACCTCTAGTATGCAACTAAAAGATGATTTAGTCTGCGCGAAATTGGAAATGCAAATAAGAACAATTCTGTTGACAACACGAACTTGATGTCATAAAAGAACATATGTTTTGTTAATTCGAATTTGGTTGTATGATCAAGGCTAAATTGTATCTTTTGAACAGGATATAAGGCGGACAGTACCGGGTAATCTGAGGCCATTGATGACTAATATTCCAGCATCATCAATGTACAGTGTTAGACCTGGTCCCACAAGAAGTCGAACAATCAGTGTTTCAGATTCACCTCTTGCAACAAGCAGCAACGCAAGCTCTGAAATGAGTGTGAATAACAATGGTCTGTGCTTGGATGGAAACATAGATGATGAAATTAACAGTGAGAGGTGTTCCATTAACATCCGCGGAAGGTGAGGCTTATGTGATGTATTTGTTAACTGTTGTATCGGAATTTACTTAATCTGAATGTTAATCTGCTTAACCCATGAATGGTAGGACTGATATCGTCTAATCTAGTTATTAGTTCCAAGCAAATATTGCTTTTTGAATGTTAGTCCGGTTAGAGTTGCAAAAAGTTTTGTGTTTTTTGCTTGTTGCTTGATTGCTTTTTGTATGGGTGCATATAATATATAAATTGCAAAAACCTGTACGTGTATTAGAGATTTGGAGTTAAGGCGAACCTGTGCTTGTGTAAAATTAGAACTTGCTATTGTGATATAATAAGAAGCAGGTATGTGCAAGTCGCGAAAAAGTAGTATAAAAACCTGAATCAACTTGTAAATATATTCGGTCAAATTTTTGTTGGATTTTTTGCTTTGCTGCTGCTACAAGCAATAGATTCAACCATCAAAATCAATTGACGTCTAGATGATAGTGACTTTGTCTAATAAATGGCCACTCGTGTTGTAAATTGTAAAGTTAGGCTTGTTTGATGGTGCCATGTGATCTCTCGTTTGTCGATTAGAAATGATTGATTGTTTTTTGTTTTACAAAATGTCGATTTTGAGACATTTAAACCCAAACACAGCCAAAATCCAAAATGTGGAGTGTGGTTTTGGGTATTGGACCACGGTAGTAAGATGATCATGACCACCACCTGTGGCACATTTATTTCATTGCTTTCTTTAATCTACAAAGCCGGTGAAGCAGTTAACTATATATTTGGATATACAGTCGCTTTCTTGCACATTGTTATACATGCTTGATATATTCGCAAAAAAAATAAAATGCAATTGATGTCGAGTGGAGGATATCATGGCGTGATTGGTCATTATGATCAATATCGTTGTGAATTTTCTTGTTCGTTGGAGTCGTATGATCATTCCCATGACAAGATGAAGCCTTACGATATCTTGTTTGTCTATTGTAAATTACACTATTGTTTATCGTATTACAATCACATTGCTGTTGTGAAGTCATACATAAATTGAATGAAAATGGTCCCAAAAAGAAGTAAAATGCAAATGTGGAATCTGGAAATGGGCGCAGTCTTGGAACATTCACTGTACACACTTAATTCATCATTAAGGCCTACTGTATCTAGCAGATGGGGAGATTCGAACCAAAGTCATTTACGAAAAAAAATGGTGCACTCTACAATTCCACCAAACCAGACAGAATTCATTTATTTACATATTTCATTTTGGTATTGTTCCTAGCTACAGGCTAGAGCAGTACAATTCACACATTGATACGCTTGGGCCCGAGCCCATTATAGAACCGCGACTCACGAGGGTCACGTCCAAGCCTGTATGGCATAAAGAATATGTCGTACAATAACTATCTTTATTTATTGTTATGTTTGACTCTTAATAGCTAAGTGTTGTTATTTTTAAAAGGTCTTGTTATGTTTGACTCTTAATAGCTAAGTGTCATTATCTTAGGAAAGGTCTTGTATTTGACTTTGACTACAAGTTGTCAAGAATTCGGTCGTATAAATATATCGAACCATTCATGAATGAAATCAATGCCCTATCTCGATACTATCCACAAGGATCATATCAATTGGTGCTTTCATTGAGAGGGCTTCTAATTTAGGGTTTCAAAAAAAAGTTACTGTTCATCAGTAAAAAAAATTACTGTTCTTTCAGTGCACTCATGGATGAAAACACGGTTCGTTTGTGGCTTAAAGATCATCAAAATGCGGCCGAGAAGTTGGCGTGGCAACAAGCCGAGGCTTTTCAGCTTCAGTTGGACACATTGTGTGCCGAGTTATAAGCAACTCGAGGTCTTCTTCAGAATCGACAAGGAGGTGGCGGCGACCAGAGGGACTGCTGTTACCACGGTCGATGCGTTTGGATGTTCTGAAGTTTTCTGAGGACGATTAGGATAGATGGATCTTTACCATCACGGAGTACTTTTCATAGCTTAACACACCCGGGGATCAGTGTTTGCGGATTGTGGGTTTTAATTTGGAAGGCGCGGCGGCGGAGTAGTTTCGATGGATGCCACGTAATGGTTTGATTACCACTTGGGATAGGTTTGTGGAGAGTGTTAAAAACCATTTTGGGCCGTCAAAATACGAAGACCCACAAGGGGCTTTGTCGAAGCTGTTGCAACTAGGGACGATCGAGGATTACCAACGGGAATTTGAAAAGCTGATGAATAGGGTTACGAATATACCAGACTCTTTGCTCGTCTCTTTCTATATTTATGGGCTTAAACTGCACTTGCAGCGGAAGTTGTTAGTATCAAAACCTACTACCCTAGGCGACGTGTTTTCGTTGGCACAAACTACCGAAGCTCGTTTGGATGACCAAGCTGCTCTGATGGCGGGTACGTCGGCTGGATTGGAAGCTAACAAGGTGGTTAATGATGGTGATGACGAGGTAAAAATGCTTAATAGGGTGCAGTAAGCGTTTGATGTTGAAAGTACATCTGATAATAATGCACGAGATCAACCTAGTGAGTTGGAAACGAAGGTGTTAGTGGATGGTAAACAAGATGAAGCGAAAGTGGTGGGTGTAGCCGATGAGCAAAACAGTGACGAGCCAAACGTGTTGAAAGGTAATGGGGTTATAGGTGTTGGGGTAAATGAAAATAATAAAGGGGTTGATAAAAAAAGTCCAATACTTTGTTTATATCCTACATGTTCTTATTCCGTTGTTGAAGCGTCTTAATGACAAGCACATAAAGAAGAAAAGATGGAAGCTGCAATTCAAAGAAGATTATAGGATCCCGGAATTAAGAGTGCTTTTCATGACAACACCTTGAGGGCAATGTGGTTTTGAAGGAGTGAGGGATGATACGCTTGGGCCCGAGCCCATTGTAGAACTGCGGCCCACGAGAGTCACGTCCAAGCCTGTATGGCATAAGGATTATGTCGTACAATAACTATCTTTATTTATTATTATGTTTGACTCTTAATAGCTTAATGTCGTTATCTTAGAAAAGCGTCGTTATCTTTGAAAGGTCTTGTTATGTTTGACTCTTAATAGCTAAGTGTCGTTATCTTAGGAAATGTCTTGTATTTGACTTTGACTGCAAGTTGTCAAGAATTCGGTATAAATATATCGAACCATTCATGAATGAAATCAATCAAGTTTTCTCAAGCAAATTCTCTAGTCTCTTCTCTATATTCTTAAGGAGCTTATGTAACACCCTCAAATCTGGGTTGCAGCGGAATGTTAAATATCCGAGGGCGTTACTTCATAGATCAATAGTACAAGATATGAGAACGACCACTAAACGTGTCGTTTTAAAAAGATAAATTGGATTAACAAAATACTTGTTCATTACATAAGCTCATGGCTTCAAATTGTTCGACAATATAAGTAAAGATTTCGGTTTATAACAAATGTTCCCAAAATGTAATACGACTCAAATCTTTAGTATTGACTCTCTTCAAAGAATGACCCCCAATGTATCTGGGCACCTCGTGCCTTATTGACCTGAGAAAACATGCTTAAAACGTCAACATAATGTTGGTGAATTCATATGTTTATGTAAATCAATAGTAGGACCGCAAGATTTCCAAGTGTATGATTAAGCAACAGATGCAAACATCATAAAAAGTAATTACGTTTTCCTAAGCTCATGACACTGAAGCCCGACATGTATGAATGCAATAAATTGCCAACATTGCCCGTGAATGATGTTCTAACCCGCAACATCCCAAATCTGACATGGTATACGTTTGTTGTCCGACAAACCAGCACAGTGAGCGCTACTCACCCAAACGGGGATGTCAATCCCAAATAGATCTATTTATAACATTCACGATCACAATCTAGTAATTGACAGTTCATGATAAAGGGCTCAGTGGGTTATCGTTACTTAGGCAAACACGTAATCATAGTATAAAATGTACACTTGCGTCCAATTTATAAAACAAAGCATGTTCTCACCCCAAAGATGTAAATCATTTAAATAATTGTAAAACATGAGGCTATGAACTCACCTTAGTAAGTAGTCCTCTGAAAATTAGTCTACAAGTTTAGGCTAACGACTAAATGCATAAACTACAATAAATTGCTAGTTTATATATACTGTTATCACTTTTGTGGTGGTGCACATGTTTATTGAATTTGTCTTTACTTGATGGCTCTTGAGAAGGTATACGATTTACACACGTCCTAATATATGTATAAACGTTTTTAATAAATATTCATATTTATTAAGTCGCGGTTTAACTCGTATAATATCCGATAAATATATAGCTCGTCCGATATGCTAAGTGGTTATTAAAATCACCTTTGTTCATAAAATACCCTTAGGTTTTCTATATTTACAAAAACAGTCCCTATGTTTATGAAAATATAATATTTACACTTTAAACCCCTAGGTTTCCATATTTACACTTTTAGTCCTTCAACTTTGCAACAATTACACTTTAGGTCCTTATGTTCTTAAAACAGCCCCTTAAGTTTCAGAAGTGACAAAAAATCCCCTAAACTTTATAAAATAGTTTTGGCAGTTTTAACCCACAAGTTTACAAATTTACACTTTTAGTCCCTTAACTTGCAAAAGTCGCATTTTTAGCCCAATTAAGTTCTAACATGTGGCAAGGGGTTTTATTATATTCCAATAAGCCATATAAGCTGGGTCAGCTTATAAATAAGCTCGGACGAGCTTATTTTGGCTTATTGGACTCGTTAGAGTCCATTAAGCAAATAAATGGTCCAATTAAGATTTTAAAAGTACATAAGCTCTCATTTGGCTTATATAAGATTATATAAAGTTGTTTGGCTGAAAAATAAGCTTGGATGAGCTTATTTGAGCTTATTGGGCTCGTTAGCCCAATAACTCTAACCCGAATTATTTCAAAAGTCCATTAAGGTTTGATAAGGTAATCCAACAGATTTTTCTAGACTTAATAAGCACTATTGGGTCTGTTTTATTGTTCGGCTTAATAAGTTTAATAATTATCTTCTTAATAATTATACAACACTTGATTGATGTAAACCTTAATTTATTTGGTGACCGTTTACGTTAAATGATTATTTCTAGTCTACGCGATTTAGCTTAAAAATTAAATTAAAAGTAAACGCGTATCGGACCAAAATAAATAGTGACGAATAATAGGAGTCGTAAAATGACCTGAAATTGAGAAATGTTATAGTCTCCACCCGTTCAAAGAGCTTTGTCCTCAAAGCTTAAGACCTTGTAGTGGATGACGAAGCCCAGTTTGTGAAAAACTATGGGTATTTCTGTTTGAACGAATCTTCACGTTCCCAGGTGAACTCAGGACCTCTCCTAGAGTTCTAGCGAACCTTAACCAATGGTATCCGGCTTCACTTTAATCGTTTGATCTCCCGTTCTATGATTTCAACGGTATCTTCCACAAACTGGAGCTTATCGTCAACGTGAATTCCTTCCAACGGCATGACTAATGGTTCGTCAGCGTAACATTTCTTCATATTAGACACATGGAAAGTATGGTGAACTCTGCTCAACTCTCGAGGAAGTTCCAGCCTGTAGGAAACCTTCCCAACCTTGGCCAACACCTTGAAAGGTCCGACATATCTCGGGTTCAACTTACCCCGCTTACCGAATCGTACAACCCCTTTCCAAGGTAAGACCTTGAGCATAACTCTTTCCCCAACTTCAAACTCTATCGGCTTTCGCTTTAAATCAGCGTTGCTCTTTTTTCGATCCTGAGCAGCTTGAATTCTCTGCTTGATCAGGACGATCTTTTCCGTTGTTTCTTGGATCATTTCTGGACCAGTCAGTTGAGCTTCTCCAACTTCGGCCCAGCACACAGGTGATCGACATTTTCGGCCATAAAGTGCCTCATAAGGTGCGGCCTTTATGCTAGCATGATAACTGTTGTTATACGAAAATTTGGCTAATGGCAAATGCTTAACCCAGCCCTTGCCAAAATCGATCACGCAAGCACGTAGCATGTCCTCGAGAGTTTGAATAGTCCTCTCGCTCTGGCCGTCAGTTTCTGGATGATACGCAGTGCTCATACTCAGGTCTGTACCCAAAGCTTTCTGAAATGATCTCCAGAAATTTGATGTGAATCTCCCATCACGATCACAGATGATTGAAACAGGTATTCCGTGTCTTGCTACTATCCTGTTCAGGTACAACCTTGCCAACTTGTCCAATGGATCATTTTCCCTTATTGGCAAGAAGTGAGCAGATTTTGTGAGTCGATCCACAATCACCCAGATGGTGTCGAAACCTTGTGACGACTTAGGAAGCTTGGTGATAAAATCCATCGTGATATTATCCCACTTCCACTCGGGTATTGCTGGTTGTACTAACAATCCTGATGGCCTTTGATGTTCGGCCTTGACCTTTGCACACGTCAAGCACTTGCTAACATATGTGGCGATGTCAGCTTTCATATTGGGCCACCAATATAGCTTTTTCATGTCTTGGTACATCTTTTCAGAACCGGGATGGATAGAATATTTTGACTTATGGGATTCGTGCATAATCACGGATCTTAAGTCACCGTAGCAAGGTAACCAACTTCTGCCATTTAAACATAAGGTTCCATCGGCGCGTGGTTCCAACTTTTCCTTGGGTATATCCTTTCTGATCATACCACCTACGTCTTCATTCTCAAGATTCTCTGGTTTCAGGGCTTCGATCTGAGCTTCTAGTATTCGTTTGGGAAGATCCAAGCCAATAGTCATAATTAAGGCTCGAACCCGCAATGGCTCAATCCGTTCCTTACGGCTCAATGCATCGGCCACTACGTTTGCCTTCCCCGGGTGATAACGAATGTCACAATCGTAATCACTCAGCAATTCTAGCCAACGGCGTTGCCTCATGTTAAGCTCCTTTTGGTCAAGAATGTGTTGTAGACTTTTATGGTCGGTGAACACGGTGCATTTGGTTCCATATAGATAATGTCTCCATATCTTTAGAGCAAACACCACCGATCCAAGTTCTAAATCATGAGTGGTGTAGTTCTTCTCATGAATTTTTAGTTGTCGAGAAGCATAGGCAATCACCTTCTCTCTCTGCATCAACACAACGCCTAAACCCTTGTGTGAAGCATCACAATAGACCACAAAGTCTTCGCTTCCTTCAGGTAAAGCCAGAATTGGCGCACTACACAACTTCTGCTTTATTAACTGAAAAGCGTTTTCTTCCTTTTCACCCCAGTCAAACTTGATTCCTTTCTGAGTAAGCTTTGTCATTGATTTAGCAATCTTCGAAAATCCCTCGATGAACCTTCGATAGTAACCAGCAAGACCTAAAAATTGGCGGATCTCCGTCGGTGTCTTAGGAGATGCCCAATCTTTGATTATTATTTCTTGGCCTGGATCCACTTGATTTGGCCTCTGTATTAATGACGTGACCAAGAAATTGTACTTTCGAAATCTAAAAAATTTACATTTTGAAAACTTGGCATACAACTTCTCCTTCTTAAGCAATTCCAAAATTGCCTTAAGATGTTCTTCGTGCTCTTTCCTGTCTTTTAAATAAATAAGTATGTCATCAATGAAGACAATTACGAACTTATCCAAGTTGGCTTGCACATCGGTTCTTGAGATAGTCCATGATTACCGCCAGGTGCCGTTTTGTTAGCCGGTTGGCATAACCTAAAACTCGTAATGACCATACCGAGTTCGGAATGCCATCTTTGGGATGTCTTGTTCTCGTACCCTAACCTGGTGATAACCTGATCTCAAGTCTATATTGGAGTAAATGTTGGATCCTTAGAGTTGATAAAATAAATCGTCGATCTCGGACGTGGTTAATGAAGGAATTTTTTCACTTGTCAGCCTTATTTAACTCTGGTAGTCCAATGCACTTCTGAAGGACCAATCTTCTTTTTGCGACAAGAATAGGGCTCCTATGGTGAGGAATAGGTTTATAGCCTTGTCGGAAAGCTCTGTAGTTGTTTGACAAATTCCTTCACATCAGACGATGCCAATCGATTACGGTGCTCGAGCTACGGGCGCGGCTCCTGGAATTAAGTCGATCTGGAATTCCACTGGTCGAGCCGGAGGAAGACCCGGCAAGTCCTCGGGAAACACTTCAGGAAAATCTCGGACGATTGGTACGTCCTTAAGTTGCTTTCCTTCCGACTTGTCCTCCTCCTTCTTGGCGGATATCTGTGCCAAAAAGATCTGACATCCTTTTGCCATGTACTCTTGAGCCTTTGAACATGAGATAATGGTCAACCGAGATTCTCTCCCGTCGTTACTTTCATTACCACGAAAAATCAAGGTTTCATTCCCATAGGGAACTCGAACAAGTTTCTCTCACGGCGTGACACCTTCTTAACCAATCCATGCCGATAATAACGTCGAAACTACCCAGTTCTACGGGCATTAGATCTATGTTGAACGGATGGTTTAAGAAATTTAAAGTACAACCCCGCATTATAGTGTCTACCCCGACTATTTTCCCATCAGCTAATTCGACATCATAACTATTTTCTAATGGAGTTGGGGCGATGTTAATCAGGGAACTAAATGCAGTAGATATAAAGCTTCTATCGGCACCAGTGTCGAATAAGATAGATGCATAGCGGTTGTTTAAGAGGAACGTACCCGTGACGACATTGGAGTCCGGGTCCCTCGATGCATTTCCTTTCTTTTCCGCATTCCCAACTGCATACACCCAGCCTTGTGCACTCCCATTTCCCCCATCCTTATTCTTCAACTTGGGACAATCTCTCTTGAAATGTCCTGGAGCTCCACATTCAAAACAACCATTTCCTTTGGGATTTGTCCCATTGCCCTTCTGAGTATTAGCAACATTTCCAGAACTCCTGCAGTCGCGGGCAAAGTGCCCTACCTTGTTGCACTTGTGGCACTTCTGAGTACACGGGCCATTGTGGTAAAAATGGCACTTTGTGCACTTGGGCAAAGATCTCCCATACGGCTTCTTTTCACCTGTCCCTATATTGTAGACCTTGGCGACATTCTGCCTCTTGAAGGGTTGTTGTTGGTGACCATGGTTGTTTCTGGATAATCATCAGCCTTCCTTTTGTTGTCAGACCATCTTTCCGCATAGGTGCGGAGTTTCTGATCCATCAAGTCGTTGGCCAACTCAATAGTCTCATCCAACGTCTTGGGTCTGGCAGACTTGACATTTCCATAAATGTTATCAGGAAGTCAACTGATGTACTTGTCAACCTTCTCAGTTTCATTAGCAACAAACTTGGTACATATCAGGGTTAGCTATTGGAATCATTCAGTGTATGTTGGGACATCGTTCCCTTTGACCTTTAGGTTCCATAACTCGATCTCTAGTTTCTTGATTTCACCCTGCGGACAATACTTGTCCATCATTTTCTTCTCGAGTACTTCCCAAGTCATTGAATATGCTTCAGGACCTAAGGTTCTTATCTAACCATTCCACCAAGTCAAAGCAGCCCCTAACAGAGTGCAGGTGGCAAACTTTACCTGATTTTCAATAGCACAACCATTGATATGGAAAACTGATTCCATCTTCTCGATCCACCGGGTTAAACCGACAACGCCTTTAGTTCTTTTGAAGTTCAAAGGTTGACACTTCATGAAGTCAGCGTGGAAACAAGGGCGCGCAGTTTGCACGTTCCTTCGGTTATCCTCATGTGAACTGTGGCTTCCGTCTCCATTGGTGGAGTTTCGCAGAAGAGCTTGATCAATCATAGCTTGAACGGATTCTGGAGTCATGTTGTTTGGGTTGGTGTTGTTAGGAGGGGTATTCGGTCCTCGTTTTGTCACAGGTGCCATGATTCGTCTAAATCACAAGAGAAAACACGAGGTCACAATTATGACAAGATATATAATAATTTACCGATGAGATAACAACACAAGAGAGGTATATAGTACAACATAACACATCTATTTCATTCATAACTTGGAAAATTTTACATGAAATAATTTTTTTGATACACAAATACAATACAAAAGATCTAAGGCTATGCTAGCAGGGAGAACCCCTAATACTTAACATGCCTGAACAATAGCCTAGCAAAACAAAACAACATAAACCACTAGATGTGACTATCAGCATCCCTAGAAGCCTCCTGGTGATCTGGAGCTCTAGCATCTGATCCTGGCTGTCTAGCTCTCCTACGCTGCCCTCGCAGTGCTAACAACTCGGCCTGCATGTCACCCATATCTCGCCTTATGTCTCTCATCACTCGGAGAGTCTCTGCCATCTGTGCCTGACGCCTACGATCAGTCTCTCGAAGCGCTGCCATCTCAGCCTGCTGCATCTGGAAGCGAGTCTCATGTATTATGCTGTTTTTTTTTGTGTATGAAGAAGAGTTCCCTGCTAACGGTAGCGGTGTATGATGTGCTTGGAGCTGATGCTCGTGATTCCTGTGAATATACTCTGCTAGGTGGTCTGAAACTCAAAATGGACCGCCTGACTCAATCCTATCGCATGAGCCCAAGCCTCTCAGGAAGCATAGGCCTCTTCCTCCACAATTTGTATGGTCTTCTGATGAGCTATCCTATCCTCCATAAGCAAGTCAACTCGTTGCGAGTCTATGGTGACTCGTTGTGATATGCGATTCCTACCTTCCTGAGCATCCTCTAGTAGAGCATATAAGTCCTGTGTATCATGCTCATTGAGCTTAGCAAGCTCTGTAACCCTAGTATTGACCTCTCCCAAGGTCATAGGTTCTATCTCAGGAACTGCCTCTGCCGGATCTACCCAAGTATCCCTAATACCATACCTAACCTCACTAATCCCTTGTCATCTCGCTTCAGCATCCATAGTGCTGACAAACCCATAATCTATCCATCGACCTCCGATAGGTCTAGCAGTAGAACTCTCCCAGATCTCATACATGGGGCCTAGAGTAGACAAACACAACCTCTTGCGAGGTGGCAGCTCGGACTCGGGAACATCATCCCTACAGTCAACAGGTGGTGGTATGTATAGAGATGGTGGTAGTGGAGGTGATGGTAATGCGGCAGTAACCGCATCAATAAGGGCCTGAGTAGAGGCTATCCTGAGTGTCTGTATTTGGGTTAGACACCCAGATGATGGTAGTAATGGTGATGTCACATGTGGTGGTGATGAATGTGCAGATGGGGCCGTACACCTAGCAAGGCGCTCCCCTACAGAGGGTGGTGATAGTGAGATAGGTGGTGATGGTGATGGAGTAGGCATGGCTAGAAGTCTCTCAACCTCTGCCTCTGGTGGAAGGGATATGGAAGCCTGAAGCCGGACAGTAATCCCAGCTTCAATGGTAGCAATGTCAGTGGAGGGTGGTGGTATAACAGGCTCTGTTCCCTCAGGTGGGGAAACAGGCTCAACGGTAGGTAAAATAACAGCAGAGTCGGCCGGAGCTAAGTGCTCCTCCTCCTCCTCGTCCTCATCCTCATCATCGGCGTCATCCCCAGATGAATCGCCGTCATCATCATCTCCATCATCTCCCCCGTCCATGGGATAGTCAACCGGACCATCCTCTGTCTCATCATCCTCATACTCCTCTGGATCCTCCTCGGGATCCGACTCAGTAACATACCCTGGTGACTCAGCAGTAGGTGAATCAACAGGAGGTAATGGCTGCTCCTCAACCGGAAACACATGCTCATCCTCCAATGGTATATACTCAGGGTATATAGGCTCTGGCACGTAGTCAGGATCATGTGGCTGTATGAACATAGGCTCACGCTCATCCTCGTCCTGTGGTACTGGTGGTGTCTGTGGCTCCTCGGGGCCTGGTATGTAATCCGGTGATGGTGGGGCTACCGGCTGCATAAGGAGTCCATCGTATCCGTATACGATGACTCGTGGAGGGCCTCCATCAGATATCTCCTCGTCGGCTCCCAGAAGACTCTGCCTGGCTCGGAATCGATGTAGACGGAAGTGTAGGTAACCACAGATGATGCAGAAGACATGACTGCTGCAAAAAGCAAAAATAACTTATATAAGTATTACTTATTAGACTCTTATAGTAATATACGTAGTATAATTTATATATGCGTATATTAATCATGCAAACACTTGGTAAACTACTAATGCTAAAACAGTGTATGTCATGTAAGCATGTATGCTAGATTGCAAACAAGTAATGTATGTGTGTCCCGTGTAAACCCTATTTTTGAATGCAGTGTTTTGAATGCAGTGTTTGAAAATAATTATACAACACTTGATTGATGTAAACCTTAATTTATTTGGTGACCGTTTACGTTAAATGATTATTTCTAGTCTACGCGATTTAGCTTGAAAATTAAATTAAAAGTAAACGCGTATCGGACCAAAATAAATAATGACGAATAATAAGAGTCGTAAAATGACCTGAAATTGAGAAATATTACAGCTTGCACACGCTTAAAGTGGTGTCCTATCCCGATACTATCCGCAAGGATCGTATCACACATGTAGAAATTGAAACATGTATTGCTGAGTTTCATTCATTTTTCGCAGAAAAGAAGTTTCCATGATTTGGTGGACATTTTTTTGAACATTTGTTTTAACCCATTAAGTCCATGGCTTGTCTTGGATTATATCATCGTGAATTAGCCGGTCAAAAAGTGTGAAACTAGAATAAACATTACATAGAAAGACGAAATCAACGGTGTGAAGAGTTGAATCGAATTTGTTAAATTTACAAGTGATCTAACAAAATATCTTACATGGCCGAAACTAATATCCTAACTACTAGTTTTAATACCCGTGCACGCACGAGGCTTAAACATTGTGTTTTTCTTAATATGTATATAATTTTTATTTTTTTCTGTTTTGTAAGTTATGTTATAGAATATTATCGAAATCATATGAAAAAAATAGATTCATTAAATCTGTTCTATATTATATTCGAACCATTGACCTCCACTTTTGAAGGATGATATTCTTAATGTTGAGTATGCCGTTGATATTGTATATGTTTTATGATTATAGTTGCATGAGTGTGTCAGCTATACTTATGATTCATGGTCATACTTCGTGTTAAAACATGTAAAATTTTAGCTTCGCAATCGAATTTAAAAGCTTTAAATTGAGTTATCAAAAGCGTCAATATTTATAGAATATAGAAAACTAAAAAACTCAAATAAGTATTATTTTTCGTGCATACAATATGTTTTTGGTCAAACAATGATTTACCTAATTGTATATCTTCAATACATATGCACATGTAAAAAGTGTTTTACCCCATTTTTCGTCACCAACACTTTTTTAAGATATAAAAATGGTCCAGATTGTTGTATATGATTTATAGACATACACACATGTCAATGGAATAAAGACTTTTTGAGAAATTTAAATGTTTTAATTTTAGTACGTATTAAACCAAAAGAAAACAAATGCAATTCTTCCGAACCCATCAATGAATAGCTAAAAAACCATTTTTATTTATTTATGATATTTTATGTGCTTCGGTGTTTTTCTATTTGGTTATACAACATGATTTCAGGCCGACAATGAAAAATCCACCAAAAAGTCTTCTGGTAGATCTGGGATGTGATTAGATACTGTTAAATCTTTGTTTGGAAGTAAAATATTGTTTACGTTTGTTGTATTTTAATATATAAAGTCTAATGGTATAAAGTTTAAAGGGTTATTTGTTTATTTTTTAAAGTTATAATAAAACTTGTAAATTTATAAATTTACACGTAACTCCACATAATTTATTTAAAATAAAAACCACTAAAGTTTTATTAATTACCTCATTTTTTTTAAGATTTTTTTTCCACAAATTTGACGCATATATATTTTTATATTTCTCCACTAAAAATTTTCAATTTAGACTTTTTATTGACCAATCAAATCGTACGATAAGCGTTCTAATTGATTCACTTTTTTTTCTCATAAAATTCAATTCGACAGAAACTCCGAAATAATGTAATTCTTTTATTATATAAAAAGATTTGGAACCCAAAGTCGGAGTGTTTCACTTTGTTTTGTTGGGGTGGTTGGTAATCTGTTCCGGAGTTTGAATATGTTTTGATGCTCATTTTAAATATGTCATTGCCTATAACTTTGTAACACTGTTCATTGAAGTTATCAACTAATGACATCTTATCTAATATTTCAAGAAACATGACAAAAAAACTTTTTCATTTATTTCTATGTTGATATTGGTAACATCTATGAACTTTTATCAATTACAACTAATTTAGTGTTATCATTAATCACCAAGAAGCTTAAACAACATGGTATGTATATGCTTATCATTTTACAATCAATTCAAATTTTAATAGTACTCAGTAATAACTAAAAGATTTGACTCACGGAACAGGTGATCATGTACTAATTTAATCATGTTCGTCTCACGGGCATTGCAGGAAAACAGGTCCGTAAACAAGTGGCGAGGTTCTGTTGGAGGCATAGTCGACGCGCCTATAGATAAAGTATGGTCCATAGTATCTCAAGCTGAACGTCTACCCGAATGGATGCCTATGGTTGAAACATGCACACACCTAAAAGGAGTCGAAGGTGAACCTGGCTATGTTAGATTAGTCTCGGGCTTCATGTTTCCTCAAGAGGATGGAGATCGATCTTGGATCAAGGAACAACTAATTTCCATTGACCCGATATTGCATAGTTATGTATTTAGAATGGAGGCTAGCAATGTTGGGTTAGATGGATCAGTAAACTCACTCAAACTCATAGATTACGGCGACGATTCAACTCTAGTAGACTGGTCGTTTGAAATAACTCCGGTTGAGGGTGCATCCGAAGAAAGTCTAATCGATTATCTCGGATTTCTGTATAAATCATGCATTAACAAGATCCCAAGTGCTATAAAATTAGCCGCATCATCGGATGCTGTTTGAGTATAGATACATGTATGTTTGTACTTAGAGTATCTAACAGCTATTTACCCTAAAAAGATTACGAGTTGCAGACTTGCAGTAGATCGAAAATTGCGTCACTAGCTAGTTTTTGTGGTGACAGATTTCTAAGGGAAAATAATTACATAATTATTGCATCTTTCATTCTTGTGTGAAATGAAAAAACTGCCATATCTTTGGTGCAAACAAGTTTATGATTGATCGAAACTGTCCTTCATTGGTGCCTCTATTGACATCGGTTTATTCCATTCAAAGAAGTTATCTTTTGATTCTAGAAATCTAAAATCTATGGCGTCAAACGAACAAGATGAGCTATACCCATCAAAAACGAGCTTTTACTGTTCATGGAAAACCATATTCCATCTCAAAATTAACACTTCACTTAGTAACATCCAATTAAACACCACCACTTAATAGCAACTAATCACCACTAAGAGTCATTGCCACCATACCCTTCTAGATTTTTGTCCATGAAAACAATTTCGAACTGTTTTATAACAGAAATTAGTAATGTTTGTATACATAACAAACATAGTTCATAACTAAATTCATATATACTAAAGCTAATACTAGGATTAAAAAGATAACAGTTCGGAAACTATTCGTGAGATAATACTTCATTACTCAGACCTAAACACACCACCAACATCAACCACTATATTCAGCACATACTAATCGCTGTCGGTGGCATAACCTAGCTAGTGGAACAACTCTGCTAAAAACAACAAACTATAATGAGATGCATGGACTAGGAATTCAAATCTGATAATTAAGGTAGGAAGTATGTTTCATTTATAGTTTTAGTTCAACATCACTTTTTGTCAATTTTATAATGCAAGAACGATCGAGTGATCGAGATATATGCTTATGTATATTGTAGCTAGTTACCTTAAATTTCAAGAAATCTTGATCAACATGTTGCATGTCTCTTCTTTTTCGTTCACCTAACCTGATAAAATGACATTACATCACTAACATCCTCAATGTACTATATATAAACCTCACATATATGAGTTTAGAGAAACTAAAACAAAAGGTCCAACAATGGCGAATTGGGCTCGTTCTATGGTGGTAGTTCTAGTTGTGGTCTTGTTTCCAACTACGGTTGAGCCAAAAGTTTGGCATTACAAATTCAATGTAAGACCGTTTCTAGTTACTAGTTTGGAGCCTTGGTGCATCATGGTCATTAAGTGTAACGATTTACTATTTTGCAGGTTGTGATGAAGAATTTTACGAGGTTGTGTGAAACCAAACCTATTGTTACTGTAAATGGAAAGTTTCCTGGACCGACTTTGTATGCTAGGGAAGGCGATCAAGTTGTTGTTAAACTAGTGAACAACGTATCATACAACATTACAATCCATTGGTATAATTCATGTATAAATTTATAAAATTCATGCTTTATAAGTTGGATATATTTATGACTTGCTTAAGATATTTCATGTCACTGATACAAGCTAATTTCTTACTGTATTACTTATCATATGTTTGATCCTTGCTATTTTCAGGCATGGAATCCGGCAACTAAGAAGTGGGTGGTCAGATGGTCCGGCGTATGTAACTCAATGCCCGATACAAACTGGGGAAAGCTATCTTTACAAGTTTAACATTACGGGACAACGGGGGACGCTTTGGTGGCATGCACATATCACATGGCTAAGGGCAACGATGCATGGAGCTATTGTCCTTAAGCCTAAGCACAAAGTTCCTTACCCCTTTCCTAAACCAGATCATGAAAAGATCATCATTCTCGGTAAGACTTGATCTTTTGATTCAACATTTGTAGTGATTCTAAGATAACTACGGTGATTTCTCTCTATTTATTGGTAGGTGAATGGTGGAAATCGGATGTGGATGATGTGATGAACCAGTGGATGCAAACTGGTATGCCCCCTAATGTATCCGATGCACACACTATCAATGGCTACCCGGGTCCGGTTCCTAATTGCAGCACTTCTACAGGTAACTATTGATATACATATGGTTTGTATTCTGATATTGATTTTTTGCATACCACATAACCAATAAAAACACAACTCCAAACACCTATAAAGCAATGAAAATAGGATACTAATTCGGAAGCTTTTCAGGATACACGTTACATGTTGAAGCCGGAAAAACATACTTACTACGTATAATCAACGCTGCGCTAAATGAAGAATTCTTTTTCAAGATTGCAAATCATAAATTCACGGTCATTGAAGTTGACGCTTGTTACGTAAAGCCATTCAAAACAGATACAATCTATATCGCTCCAGGCCAAACCACAAACGCCCTTTTAACCGCAGACCAGAAATCTGGCAAGTACTTGATGGCAATTTCTCCTTTCATGGACTCCATTGTGGCAATTGACAACCAAACCACAATATCTACTTTACGCTACAAAAGCACCAAACCGTACACACCAATTACCCTCACTGCCCTTCCTGCAAAAAATGCCACATCAGCGACAAATTCCTTCATTGAGTCTCTTAAAAGCCTAAATTCTCCAAAGTACCCTGCTATGGTCCCATTAGACGTGGACCAATCATTAGTCTTTGTGGTTGGTGTTGGCGTGAACCCGTGTGCTACTTGTGTAAATGGAAGCAGAGTTATGGCAGGCATCAATAATGTCACATTTACCATGCCCACTACAGCTATGCTTCAAGCACATTATTATAACATAAGTGGTGTTTTCACCGATGATTTTCCTGGAAATCCGGTAACACCTTACAACTACACAGGTAGTACTCCCCTAACGAATATACAAACTAACAATGGGACTAAAGTGTACCGTTTGGCGTATAATTCTACTGTTCAAGTTGTGATTCAAGGTAACAATGTTATAGCACCAGAGAGCCACCCTATACATCTACATGGGTTTAATTTTTTCGTGGTTGGAAAGGGAATAGGGAATTATGATCCGGTGAATGATCCAAAGAAGTTTAATTTAGTTGATCCTGTCGAGAGAAACACTATGAATGTACCTACGGCTGGATGGACTGCTATTAGATTCCGGGCTGATAATCCAGGTAAATACCATTGTCTATAAAATATTTTCCACAAGCAGGCAAAAGTTACTGATAATAGTCATAAAATTGGGGTATGTTAGCGACAATGAACCTTTTGAGTAGTAGCTTACGTGTCCTTGACCTTTGCCCTTGTTTAAAGCATGTTTATGTAGCGTTTTTATTAGGTACGTACCACTGCTAATGTACATGCTACAGGTGTCTGGTTTTTACATTGTCATTTAGAAGTACACACTACATGGGGGCTAAAGATGGCGTTCTTGGTCGATAATGGTAAAGGTCCAAATGAGTCGATTATACCACCACCCAAGGATCTCCCGACATGCTAAGCCAACATGAGTATTCGACATTTTGTAAAAATCTACAAATTTCCAAGAAAAGATTCATTCAAGTGTGGATACGAACAACGATCAAGCTTCAAGATATGTAAAATTCATTCAAGTGTGCATTTGAAAGATAAATAAAGATGGAATCGATAATTTAGTGGTTTTGGTGTTTAATTATTGATTCTGTGAACACTGTTAAGTTGATAAATTTTGTTTTGGTTGTGAGCATTTAATAAATTTTATAAAGATTTATCTGCAATACATGCATAGTTTTTGTGAAGTAAAAAAAAGACATAAACGCGCCAGGTAGGGGTCGAACCTACGACTTTCTGCTTAGGAAACAGACGCTCTATCCACTGAGCTACAGGCGCTTTTGTTTTCATTTCCATACTCTATTATAATATTCTATTAAGAGCACCGGATGCCATAGACACAAGTTATCGCAAAAAGTCTTTTCCTCTCTAATTCAGAACTTATGACTTAAACTCCTCGTTTCATAACTCAAGTTGTAAGACACATTCTAGCTCACAATCAACCCAATAAAACACATATAAGAAAAAAAAACCGGATAACACCGGCTGTTAACTTTGATGCGAGGACGGATAACTTGAGTGGGTTTCGGGTTCGTGTTATAGGTCCACGTTATAGGCTATAATACAAGCCAATAACGTTGCACACCGGATGCTCTTAGCCGTTAAAGTTTCTTTTTTTAATACCTTATATATATAGAAATTGCAATAACCTATACAAACAAGTGCAAATTAGAGTTTTGAGAACATAATAACTTTACAAATTATCTTCATTAAATAAAACAAGAGATATGTACTTCATTGTTGTCTACATTTTTTACAGTGCTGATGATCCATGAACAACCAAGAATGTCGAATGACCAATTTAGACAATACATTAGTCATTACAATATTCTCTTTCGGTGTTAGTTTGCGGGTCCTTTCTACGTTTCTTGTCACTCAAGTACACGAAACTCACAATCTCATCTTTTTCACGCGATTAGATAAGAGATGACATTTTCTTTTATTCTCGCACCATAGAAACAGAACGAAAAAAGGCTGAAATGTTACATGGCTAAATACAAAAACAGCTATGCAGTTCCATGTTCTTCATTTTGTGTCTGATCTTCCTGTGCTCAAACGATCTTGTGACGTAATTTAAGTGCAATACTATTACTATTATTCACCAATATAAGTCAAACCCACACCAGTTGATCCTCCTGGTCTAAGAAAAACAGCAAATCTTCGAAGATTATGGCAGCAGCCACTTGGTGGAGATCAGACATCACTATCTACGGGTAAATCACTAATTACCTTTTCTCGGTCTGGTAAGACCATACGGAGGTCGTCAGGGTTTTCTAATTTTATGCCATGCATTCAAGTATAATTCTAAAATAGCGAGTGACGGATGAACAAGAGTGGCAGATGAACAAGAAATGAAATACAAGAAGGCAATCTTTACCAAAGAGGACCAAAGGCCATCATTCTCTATAAAAAAAACAGCCTTAAACTTGATTGGTTACAGCTTTAGCCACCAAACTAGTTCAGTTTCTAGTAAATTGCGAAGTATATGCAATTATTGTATTCTAATTAATACTAAGAGAACCTGAAACATACCATCGTTAACAGTTTTAGACAGCTTTTAACGGTTGATTGTTTGTCTCGCCCGTTAGAAACTACATCTAGTAACATTTAGGAAAGTTGCTCAGTACATGTGTTTTTGTTTCTTTGTTCAATTTTGTATACATGCAACTCTTTAGGTTAGCCTCTTGATTATAAACAGCTTATTAAAAAGGTGAAAACCGCATGATATGTTTCTCGGTCTATTTACAATAACATATCATTCACATAAAAGACCTGACTCTCCACTCCCTTCACTCGAACCATCATCCTCATTCAAACATGTATCACCAGTTTCCACCTGTTCCTTGAGCATATTAATGGGGTCGCCTTGGTCAATGCACCTCATATCACTAGATGAAACCAAACTCATGGCAGCAAAGCTGTTTGCAATGGCGTTCACATCTGTCACTGCTCCATAGAAACCCCTGCTTCCACCACCAGCATTAACCAGAATAGACGGAAACTGACTTGATCCATTAATGAGCAGCCGTAGTGTATCCCTAGCACTCTTCTCTGACTCGGTGTCTTGGACCAATGGGTTGTGAAGAGGCGGGATGCTTATGCTCATACCAGGCCCACCGCTCACTAGGAAGGCTTGACCTGAAGAGCATATGTCAATTACCGGAATGTGAACTATCGGGTCGCACATGAGAGGGGTGAATACTGGGATCCGTTGTGATGCCGACATAGATAGGGGAAGAAAAGGGATTTCAGATAGATTAGGAGACGAAGCAGAGGCTGCAAGCAGTGATGAAAGGGGTGGTAACGCATATGATTCGGGTGCGGATGCAGGGATCATGCGTGAGGGAGGACACCAACAGTAATATGTAGAAACCAGGGATGATGGTATTGCTCGAGGTATCTGAGGACGTGACCTTATAGATTGTATGTCTACTGATGGGAAGAGGTAAGTTTCAGGAGATGATTCTTGAAGGTTGTATTGTTCATGGTAATTTGTAGTCGATATCTCGCCAGTTGTCATATAAGGTACAAGAAGCTTTTCAGGGTTTTCAGCAGGTGAGACACGGCCCACTTCTGACCTTCGCCTCAACTTGAAGGAACTTGGCCTAGGACTCAGAACACCTTGAATGCTGCAGCTTCTGGCTCGTGAAGGCTTCGATGCCACAAATGGAGATTGTGAGCTTTGACCAACTTCAGCAGCGGTATTTGACCTAACAAGATATGTTTGAAGATAATGAACAAAACGTTCAAGACGCGAATCACTAATCCCAGTTAGTTCAGCAAGCGAAGGGTTCCTCTTAAGTAAATCCTTCATCTACAACAAGATTTTATATCATCAGTTGTTTTGTCCAAAGGTGGCCACTTATTTGTGCACGCTATTCGCTAGTTTAATATCTACCTTTGTAAGCAATTCATTACCAAGAAGACTGGACCTTTCAGAGCACCAAAAGTAGAAAGGATCCTTATTGGGAATCCTAACAGCAAAAGATCGACCAGAGCTGTCCGCTAGTATTCCCTCGATCACAACGGAGGAGCAATCTGATACATTTCTCAATATTGACAGTCTCTCTGAGGACCCATCATCCGCAAGAAACGATAAACGTAAATCAGAATTTGGCAAGAGTGCCAGAACTAAGTTTCCCCTGTCACAATGCAATAAAATTGTATTTAAAAATAATATAGTAACAAAGAAAGATACAAGACACGTTCATTAATAGCTAAAGGCAAATATATAAAATTAACGCCATTTTATGTCTGAAAAGCATTGCATTCTGGTTTTGGTTATCAAAACACTAAATGTACCATTCTGATGTGTATCCATGCTCTTATTCCCAATATGTCAATTGCTTACTTTTCCGTCCACTTGCTTTGTAATTTATTTATTTATTTACTTTTTTCTTATTGTGCCTCTTTTTCATCTTATCTGAATTGCCTAAAACAGCTGTGTCAGTGTATCGACAACAATGTAAACCTTGCAATGTTTCAGTTAACTAAAATAAATTCAATAAGCTGCTCTTGGTCTAGCCTCTTTAACTGAAGATCATTATAAGTAAGAATGACATTAAGCCCCTAGATAACAACGTGAACAAAGATTATGACAGCTGTACATGCTTGTCAAAAAATATCAGGACCACAGTCAAATGAGATAAATGTACTCTCTTAAAATTGCTTACATAATTCAGACAAAATCATAACTATTCACCACTAAGAAAACCTAAACCACCATCAGACTAGCTACTTAAACAAGTGATAATAATGGAGTACTAAACTTTGGCAAAAACAGATATGATGGCAAACACACAAACGTCTAGGATGTCCAAAAAGTTGGATGAGCTTCTACAGGTTCCAGACCATAAAATGCCACAATACAAATTGTGGTGGCATAATAGTCAGAATACACAATATCAGAGTGCGAAAGTTACGATAATTCTTAATTCTTACATTCAGTTCTCACAATGAAAAGATTTATTCATTTTCATTTTTTTGGTGCAAAAGGTGAATATATATTACTATCAACAATAGACACTTTACAACCAATCTGTAAGTACAGGTCTTGGACATGCTCAGTAACAGTCAAACAGAGAACAAATAACAGAACATACAACTCAATACAATACATTCTTGAGATTTAAAAAAACTATTCTAATCAGCATACCAGCAGGCCTATATTCACCAATGCATATCACCTATAACTACATTTCCAACAAATACTAAAGACATACATCGTGATAGCCCTCACACCATAAGAACGTAGCAGTAACATTAGTTGGTATCATCATAGACATATGCTCCTTACATCACTATTAAAGAGACCAAAGGATTGACTACATTTCCAAATCATTGTTATACTACTTTTGCCAGGACATGCAGCTCACCCCTCACAAGACTAGCAAAGTAATATCAACAATGTCAGGCATCATCAACCGCAATCTTCTCTCCAATATGATATTCCATCCAATCCTCCTATGGCAATGCAAGGCTAGGACCAAGAAGTCACATCTTTCATGACTCTTATTCCTAACCACTTTCATTGCCCATACAGGTGCATATCTCATATTAGTATTCTATCATCCAACACATCTCAACAGGAAACCTACTTTATGGAAACTTTCCACCATGAAAACTAGGTATCATCCAAACCTGAATTGCAGGTACCTCATTCCAAGGCCTACTGAACAAAGGGAGGTGAACCTAGCAATCAGGCATCAAGCTCCAATATACAAGGTCATCTGTTTGTATGAACCTAAAAACTCAATCCACCATTTTCACAAATGATAGTTGATTCTATGGTTTAATCAATTTTGTAGCAGCCTTTCATGATTTTCAACATTTCTGCTTACTGATTGACAACATGACTATGATACAATCTTAACTTACAGTCCATTTTCTTTCCACACTCCTATAGTTTGACTATGATATTCATTTAGCAAGTGAAAGTGACCATTAACAATGCAATATACATGAGCCTACAGTTTTTACATGGTAGCAGCCAGAGTACATAAATCTTAGCTTAGGACTAAACATTAGACTCCTTACCAACAGAGAGTTATCAAACAATTTAACAAAGTTAAAAATCACTTTTGGAAAACATAGAAAACAAGGTTCAGTCATGCCATTTGGCATCCAAGTATGAACTAGAACTCTAGAGGTCTTAAAAGGTTCATATACAATAAAAATTCACAGTATAGCACGTAAAAGGCATCTCATATAAAGATACGACAAATAGTTCAAGACCCGATTACTAGTCCAAAATGATTAGGTCATGGCAACAGACTAGTTTAGCTGAGACATACAGTAACATTTCACCAACCATCATGCTCACATATCCATGTCAGACATCAGCTAGCTATTAACAGTTTAAACAAACATACAGTGCTCTCAGGACTTGCACCTGTAACAGTTTCAGGCCCAGAAGAAGGGCATGTCCAGATATCCTACATTTGTATCAACAATGTGGAATAACACATCCTAATTGGACGTGTATACACTACAGTCTTTGTTCGTATACTATATATGGTAAAAGATTGAGTAGTTTTAGGGTGAAAAAAGAAAGCCAGAAAGCATCACGAGAGCCACTCCTACTGGTCAATGAGCAAGGGAATGAGAAAACAAAATATATGCAACTAGTTTCCATGACTCACATAGTACCACTTACTGTTCTACAAGGTATAACAAGACTTCATATGCTAAATCTGCAAAATTTTGATCTAAAGCATTAAAGTACTTGATGGTCGCAGAATCCCTGCAACGAGTGCTTAAAAGGTGCAGTTGTTCTAAAATGTGATCACGGTGGTGCAACCATGTGGCATTGATTGTCTCTTCAAACAATTTTTCTAGAATTCAGAAGAACATAAGAGTGGGAATACCGAGCACCTAACAGAGTAGAAAAATTACAAGTTGCATAACCGGAATCAATTAGGAAACCCACGAAACATAGTTAACTTTATGAAATCAAAATTATAAAACAAGACAAGAAATAACTTTTAGAAGTGATAGCATGATCCGACTGATGATTTAATATGCATTATCCTACACCTATATTGTTATTCAATTCAGTTCCAGCATTGTAGTACAACAAGAACAACAACAACGATACCCAATCCCGCCTGGGCAAGGTATGGGGCTACCCTTGGGAAAACCCGCTGGCTGTTCCAGCATTGTAGTAACTATATATAAGACATCCATATCTACGTATGGTATCTTTGTAAAGTATACTTGACGCTAATCACTTAAAGAAAAAGCACGCCGTTAATCCACCTATCGTATGAGCTAGACAACCTACTAATTTGATGTCCAAATGGTCAATTAATCATCCACCCGAAGTAACATCACAAGAGTTTATGATTCAAACTAGCTAAGACGAGCTACTTAGTTATAGTTTGTTAAAACTACATACGCAAAAATGAAGGATTAGTACCTTGCAGTGGTTGGAACAAGAAGAGCTCCTTGTTTAGTAATCTTGCCAACGCGAAGGGATACAAGAGGAATACACAAACACCTCGCTAACAAACCGACTTCCGACAGATCAAAATGCTGCCATGTCATCAAATTTTAACAAATTCAACAATAAACTATAATATAGGAAGGTTAAAATTAACAAAAAAATACCTGAGTTAGATGCGATAATAAGCGATCCTCAGAAGACACTTTATTAAGTAAAGGCTTTAACCTCTCATCAACACGGCAAGCTCCAGTCACATTCAAATTCAACAATTCCGGTAGTCCGTTAGAATCTAGATCGTCGTTGTTGTTATTATTGTTATTGTTATGTGATTGTTGTTTTTCAGAATTATTATTATTATTCATTTTTAATGCAAATAGATCGATCGATCGTATTAATGTGAAAAACAAGCAATGGGGAAATGAAGGTGTGGTGGTGATATATAAAGTCACGGATTTCAAATGGAAGGTTAATGGAATTTCATATTTTCTGCTTTTCCAGTCCGTACATCATCACCTCTCACTTTAAGTCAAACACTGCAACTAACTTCACCGCAGTCAATAAGGGTCATTTACGGGGATAATTAAACCTTAAAATGCCATATTTACTAAACTTACAAGTGAACAATACATATTGTACAATGATTTTGATGCATGTTTGAGGAAATATGAAATTTTAATGTTTTTCTTGAAGAAATATAGAATTGCCCCTATTTCTAGCTCCGCTATCAACTTTACTGTTAACCACTAAGGGCACCAAACCGAATCTAAAAAAATCGAACCGAACTGAAAACCGACTTTGAGGTAAATATGAACCGAAAAATGAACCGAAGTGAACTGAGCAAAACCAAACCGAAACTGAACCAAGTAGATAATTTAGGCGTATTTTTCTTGGTTTTAACCCGAAACCAAACCGAAACCGAAAACCATAAATATACAAAACCGAAAACCGAACCAAAAATGGTCGGTTCGGCTCGGTTTGTCGGTTCGGTTCGGTTAGTTTTGCTCAGCCCTAGTTAATTGGGTTCGTTCAGTAGGAAGGAATAAATGATGTAATGTAATGATTCATTACCGTTATTAATCATGTTTGATTTGTATGATAAGACGTAATGGAATTAATAATTAAAAGACTAAAGGGGTGGTTGTTTCGGTTTATATGTGAGCTTATGAGCTTATTTGTTTTCGGCTTATATTTCATAAGCCTCAAATTTCCGGCTTCTTTGAAACTAGTGGCTTATATAAGTTTATTATGATATGATAAACTTATATAAGCCCACAAATCTCAAAATAAGTCACAAAATCGGGGCTTATGAAATATAAGCCGAAATCAAATAAGCTCGTAAGCTCACATATAAGCCGAAACAAACACCCCCTAAAATACCTCATTGATGACGTGGTTAGTTAATGATACTTTTATGTAATTTTAATTCCATTACAAGATGTAATGGAAAAAAAAATAGGTGACCTCTAAAGAATGATTTTTGTGTAATGAGTGATTCCTTTAATGAATAATTTCTTTATATAAATGTAAACAAACAACATTTTTTCATTACATCCTAATAATTTGATTACAACATACCAAACATTACGTTAATGTAATAAGCCAAACAGATTTACCACCAAAACATACTTCATTTAAACATAAATATATACTTCATTAAAACCAAAATATCACACACACAACAACTTTTACAAGTCGATCGTCTTGAGATAGTCTTGGTATGTATCACTTAGTTAGTAGTATAGTTGTTGTGTTCTTTTTATGTTTGGGTCATTTCCTTTGTTAATTAGTTTGTTTAATGGAGTAGAGATGATTTGTATTGTAATTTATTTAGCTCTCTTTGAGTTGTTGTCTTTCTAAAAAAAATCCAGTTGTTCAAACGAACGAGTTCTTCCAAAATTGGAACTTCAATTCGGCGAGTGCAGCAAGAAAAGACACGTCCTCTGTTGCCAACAAGAACGAAAACGCATCAAAATTGCATCTATTACCAATAGTCTTAACTTTGATGTCTTTTAGAATGACAAATTTGTCGAGCATAAGTGATGCAGTCACACATATCGTCATAATTAAGAGTGGACATAAGCTTGTTTGTATTCCTTCATTTAAGTTTCAACTAGATAAATGAATGTGCATGAACGTTTTAATAAATTTCGTTCACAAAGGTGTTAGACAAATATAAATAAATTGACGTAAATGAACGTATAACAAAAAGTACAAAATATTTCAGTTGATTGCTTGTACGCCTATTTTACTAACAGCTTCGAACGTAGAATCCGCTCCTGCAAAATTGGGTATTATTGTTGTTGATATTCAAACATTGTATATTAAACATACAAATCTCAAACTTATTCTCATCGATCATTATGGCTAGTCTCATGGCATGATTTAATCCTTAAGGCTGCATAACCCTTAGTGCATTGCTTGATTTAATCCTTGAGGATGCATAACCCTTATTGAAGACCTTAAGTCTGATTTTAACCCTGTTATGAATGTTTATTCCATTACTTGTTCCGATACACCAACCAATTGACCTCCCAACTGCTCGAACAAACTAACGCAATCCCTAGCCGAACCCTCCTGTTTAATGGCCAAAAATTGTTCGAATGGTTCAATTTCTTAAATCTCAAAATACCTCTTAACCTTATAAATCAATCATAAGCATCTCCTCCATCAAAAAGTGGCATCTTTAATTTTTGCATTCTATGATTCGATCCTTGGTACCCACCCTTGTTTCCATTATAATTCGTACGAGTTTCTCCAAATCGTGCATAATTCTGTGGTCCCCTATGCTTGCCACCAAAATATTCATAGCTAGATTCATCGAAACAGTTATTGTTCTCTCGATCTTTATTCTTGCGGTTGGACATCTCTAGTTTCCCCGTAACCGAGATAAGGAAAACCCAGGTCGTCGAACGTTAATCCCTTTGGATGTGTGTTGGTAGATGAACGCATGGAAACCTCGTTAACTGGTCTCAGTAGACCCTACCTTTGGCGAAGTCTGATCCTTAGTTAACGTAATTCTTGATAACATCTTCATTCTTCATCATCTTTGCATGTTGACGCTCCGATGCTGCAATTAATTTCACAGCTCCTTGTTCTGCATAGGTATTCGCTCATTGACATATGTTCGTTGTGATTGTATTCTTTTTGGAATTGCATAAATTCATTATTAAGCAACCTTCTTGGTCATGGTGATTTGTGATAGTATTTGAATCCAATATGCATATCAAAATCATCATCATTACAAAATAAATATGACACTTGTCATCACACAATTTGTTGCTTGTATTTGTTTTTTATCAGTCGGAAGAGAGTAGCCCTCAAAGAAGCGCGTGACTTAGATAAAAGGGGTGATGGCGCAAAATCTAAAATAACGTAGGATGCTTTTGCCAGCGGAAGATGGTCACGAGTTAATTAAAAGATTAAAAGATGAAAATTTTGAATTTATCGTCTCGCCTTATGAGGCGGACGCACAAATTGCTTATTTGTCTAATAAACGCATCGTGGATACTGGACAAGAATCGGATTTCATTGTATACGGTTGCAATCATGTCATTTATAAGTTGCAACGCACCGGATCTTGCGAGGTGTACAATTACGAAAGCCTCGTATATGGAAGATATAAGCTAAAACAATTTAGTAAAGATATGCTGATCGAGCCAGGTGTGTTACTCGGATGTGACTACATCAAGCATATACCCGGCGTAAGCTTTAGGACAGCTGGGCATTTGGTCCAATGGTATGGAGGTTTTACCCTCCTAGGCAAGGTCTCATGTTCGAGTCTTGTCTAGGGCGATAGGGGTTTCCTCCCGCGTGTGTAAAGGGAAGGGTGTCATTGCCTTCTGGGCTGGACCCAACCTGGTTGTGTGGGCTCGCTACGCCTTCTGGGCTAGAGGCCATGTAGCCACAAATTGCCGTTCAAAAAAAAAACATGCTTCTACTATATCTACAAATATCAGAGTCCACAAGTTTAAATTTGTAACCCAAGTCAACACTAAAAATGCATAAGTTTTTATATCGAAATCATTTAAATAATTGTAAGCCTTGTTTGCAGGCCATAGCACATCTTAGAGCTACGGACTCTAATGTTTCCAGTTCCTATGAAGAAAGCTGCAAGAAGGCAGTGATGACTTTTAAAACATATGTCGTTTTTTGGCTGCAAATTGGTTACAATTATTTTTAAATGATTTTGATATAAAAATTATTTATGTGATCATATAAGAAATAATACCTCCGGAGTGGTCTTGTGTTTCTAGAATAAGACTCATGTGCTGTCCTAAAGCCTACGGGGTATATGCTTGATGTAGTCACATCCGAGTAACACACTAGTTATCCGGTGCATTGCAACTTATAAATGACATGATTACAACCGTATACAATGAAATCCGAATCTTGTCCAATGACGGCATCCACGATGCGTTTATTAGACAAATAAGCAATTTGTGCGGCCATAAATCGACAGAACGATAAGTGAACGCTCTTTATTGATTTGTTGCTCGAGACACATGACACAAGTGAGTCTAACGTTGTGGATCATAAAGGCTTTTTAGATTCATGATTTAGAAACACACATCCAAACACCACTTGGACTCCAAATTTGAACAAACGCATATGAAGCCAGGTAAAGGTATTGGAACCATCGTGCATAAGACACCTTATTTGCTTGAGCAAAGTAGTGGGAAAAAGATGGGTAAGCCAAAACTAGAGACACATGCGTGCTTGAGCTAATGTGGAGAGAAAAAAAATCCTTGAATTATCTATCAATTTGGTTGTGTAAACCTGCACCATCTGCGGCTGTAGGATTTAAATCAGGAGCTTGTTAATTATTATAATTTCACTAGGGTGTCACCTTTAAGTTGGTGGTATGATTTGCAACGGTATAACTTTAACTCTCTACGTAAGGTGAAAACTGTTGCACAATACCACCACACAAAAATGCTGTGCTTAAAGAACAACGACCTCCAAAATTATTTGTTTACTTAGTTTTGCAAGCAATATTGTATCCACCCCATGTAGTTCAAAGAGAGATAAACCATTGTTTGGTAAAACACCTCTACAAATTATCGCAATTCTTATCTCTCTATCAATCACAATCAATCCTTTTAAACTTAGATTTTACTTGCTCTTCTTGTTTTCTTTAGCGTTAGCATAGTCGTTTATTAGGTCCTCAACATCTTTCCAGAATAGCCCTTCCACCAACACTCCATCATACGTGAACCTGCAAAACACACATGTTCGATATTAAAAACAAACCTTATCCGGAAAAATTAACAGAAACAAATCCCCATACCCAGCAACGTAAGAACATATTTTTTCATTCCTTTCAGAAAAGATTAAACTAAAAAATTAAAGATCGGGATTTTGACTTATTTACTTTTCAATGGGTAGGATTTTGGTTGTGCTGTATCTCACAGGCGCCAAACGAAAAAAAAACACATATAAGGATGGTGACAAAAACCCGACCTTGCCTGTTTCAATAGGCATTTTAGATAGAGAGAGGATGAGATACCATTTTGTAACACTTTTGGTGAATTCCACAGTTGGTTTTGCAGATATAGATTTTGGATCAGCACTGGCTATTGTGAGAGTATACATGTCAGAGAATCTGGGCAACTTGGAAGAAACCATCAATCCAGTGCTGGTATAGGCAGAGCCCTGTCAAGATAACAAATTCGAAACATCAAGAACATGAAGTGTGTTAACGATATTAAAGCATGTTATCCACATTATCTCAAAGATGCCATGTAAGATACATCGAGAAAACATCAAACACCTTTTAGCTCAATATCAATTTGTCCTAACGCATGGTAAAACTTTGAAGCTTTAACTAGTAATTCAATCGATGTAAGGAGTGTTGCAACTCAACCATACAGCTTTCTAGCTTCAATCCTTTCTTGTGACAAACCCCAAATAAATTTAGTCGTTTTTCAGCAATTTATATTGTTCTGATCAAAAAAAAGATGTTCACCCTGCAAGCAATTACAGTAACTTTTGGTTTACTAGATTATTAAAAGGAAAAGCGGTCTAAGTTACAAGCAAGTTGGAATCACTACTAACTTCAGCTCATTAGTAAAGAATGGCATTTTGCATAAAAATTGAATTAACCACGATCACTGTAAACTTATTGTGCATATGTTCTTTTAAAAAGCCATATGTACTATGAGTAGCAGGAAGGAATAAATGTGTACTAGCACCTATGATTGGCATGGCAACAAATGCTCTATTGCGGTGTTCATGAAAAGTGCCTCACCTAGTATAACAAGAGAGCACAAATGCTTTTATGACAAAAATAGACCAAACTATCGCGTCAAGGAAGCAAAACATACTAAGGAGTAGGAAAACTAACTAGTTGATGAGTTCTGATGTGCACAACTTAACATCTGTGACAATGGTTCTCCAATTCAAAACCTCTTAACACTACTTCCTACAAATTCATTAGAAGCTTAGATCATGGATATCTAGAAGCTATCATCATAAGTAAAATTGTGATTTTATAGCTAAAACTGTCCCTAGTAACTGCAGAAGTTAGTTGCTATGTGTGTATAATATGGGGGCTTGTGTTGTATGTACTTATTTATCAAACCTCGAGTTTTGTGTTATTACTCTCACATTTATGTTCATATATATATGTTCGCGCTATCTCTTTTAAAGGCTTGTGGACGATGTTACACTCTGAATTTGGATTTGAGAACAGAGTGCTTTGTGCTACCCCCGGATTACACTACAAGGTTCAATTATCAATTTACTGATTCGCACTCTTCATTGAATGACATAAACTAATACTCTTAGCTAATGCACTAAAAGATTAAGGTGGTTATAGTCAAAAGAAGACTCAAATGCCAATATAGAAAGAAAAAAAATTATTCGAAAAGTTTTTAAGGAAGACACATAAAAGGGGTTAAAAATTATCGTAAATCTAAGAAAAAGAAAGATCTAGAAAAATAATTCCTGAGAGGGACACCTTAGAAACCTAACCTTCTCTGCAAACTGATCACTCGAAAACAATTGCTCACAAGAACATAAATACTGAACATTTCCAGTAAAAGACTCAAGCTTGACCATATATACTCAACCAGCCAAGATAAAAAAGCACATATAGATCAAGGTAGCTACTAGCTAGCTAGCTGATATTTTAAATCTCCTATACTGGGTACTTCGGATACATGGCTGAAAGAACTATCTCTCTCTCAGCAACAAAAATACAGGCCTGACCTAATCGCAGTTTACACAACTGCAAATTAAGTATAAACATTAACCAAGAGCACTGCCATTTTCAAGCTACTCCTATGTTATGTGCTAGAAGCTAGATTCTAGGATAGTTTCACTAATCAAATATGTTCACTCATTCAATAGACCATTTACATGAATATTTCACTTAATTTGAATATGCGCACTTCTCACTCGCTCTCTCAGCGCTCACACATAGAGAGATGTCACCTTTTAATATTAGCCAACTCGCGCTCTATCCTATAAGGAAACATGACATGTCCACCATGATGTCACCTTAAAACATAATACGGATTCCCTATATACTAAGACTTCAAATCGATTCACCAAGAGCCAAATATCAATAAAATGTCAAAAGTATGTATAAGATGAAACTTACCACGTGAGGATAAGTAAACAAAAACGCATTCTTCTCCTTAGTGTAGACATCAGCTGTAATAACCGTTGAACAACACATAATTGCCATAGTCACAGGATCAAACAAATTCAATTTCTTTCAAAACCACCAACATAACAACCACATAATTATAAACCATATAAAAGGGTGTCCAGGGTTGCTTATTTTTTCTGCTTATAGAGAATCACTTATAGGCTGCTAAACGATAACCAATTCAAAAAATAGTATATGAATTTGCTTATTTTGTAAGAAATTGCGATAACACCCGATAAAGATAAGATTTAAGAAATTTAGATTCTAATACATTTACAATGGGTTTAGGTTTGATACGGTGGTAGAAAACTAAATTTAGTATCAGCTAATATAAGGCACTTTCTCCCAATCCGCTTATTAAATACTGCCTATTTTACCTCAAAATTGGCTCAATTTGGATGACACAAAATGTGTGTAAGTGCTATTTTCTAGTTAAAAGTTAAAAAACATGTTTAAAAGCTCTTTTTAATGTGGAAATCGTAAGGAGGAAATGTAGAAAAGTGCAATAAAAAATAAAGAAAAAGTGCATATCCCACTTTTCTAAAGTTTAGTTATAGATTTAAAAGTCTGTCTTTTATCCAATGTTTTAAAACCGGTTTTTATCGGCAAGGACAGATTCCAGCTCCCGGTTAAACGTTTTTTTACCCAAAAACGGTTATGAATGACCATTCCGTTTAACTGTTTTAAACCGACGGGTCAACCCGGATTTCAAAAACCATTTGTGATTATCTTCTTTAGAAACCTTTTTAAACAAATATTCGATTTGAACGCGTTTTCGGCGTGTAACCATTTTTCTGAAAATGTTTCAGCAGTAAAGTAACATTATTGTTTACAAAACTAACACAGCCTTAGCAATCGAATACACCCTCTACTTTCTGTATAACACAACGCAATACAATATATATATTAAAGAGAATTGAAACTTTATAAAAAGGATATAATCCAATGCAGGCCATAAGAAAGTACTTATTCTCGGGAAACTTCTTATTATAAAACTGAGCAACCAACGCGATAATAATAATAACAGCCCCAATCAACAATCTCACATTACTCATTCTCACATCTTCACTGTACCCTTTATTCGTCACAACCTGATCCAAATCAAACAAAAAAAACCATCATCATTAATTAAATCATAGATCAAGATCTTAAAATATGAAATTGTGATTATGTACCTCGGTGACAGTTTCGTCAAGTAAGTGCTTGATTGAGTGGTGATCTAAAAGGTTAGTTTTTTTGATTGGTTGTTTGGTGGTGGTTTCGGAGGCGGTGGTCGTCATCTCTGGTTTTCCGATTGAGGGTTTGTCTGAATAGAAATTTAATTTGGGGGTTTTCTTTTTAACTTATTACTTCATGGGCCTGGACTAGATCTCATAACTTTGTAGCCCGTCAATTGATTTATGAGTAAATTACACCGTTGGTCCCTGGGGTTATACCCAAATAACTTCTGCAGTCCCTAAAGCTGGGTAGTGGTGCTAAATGCTAATGTTTGTTAACTTCTACCGTTAAATCCCCTCGTTTGACTTTCACACGAGAGTAAAGAGTTTTGCTATAACCACAAAGGTTTTACAAACAAATTTTCACAAAGTGACATGGCATGCCACTTGGCCAACTTTATTCAAGTAAAAGTATTTAATTTTTATATAATTATGTTTTGTAATATATATATATGTGATTGTATGACTTTCAAAATGCATCCATATCTGATTGTGTGTAGGGATGGCAATAAAACCCGTACCCGATGGGGACCCGATCCCCAAACCCGAATTGACTGGGGAATCCTCGAGTTGACCGGGGATGGGGACGGGGAATCCCCGAATTATGAAACCGGGGATGGGGCGGGGATGGGGATAACATAAATCCCCAGCCCCATACCCGACCCCGAACTTTTTATTGTACAAATATATATAAATTATTTGTATATTAATACTATATGTACATGTATATGTATAAGTTAGTAAGTATTGACAAGTATTATACTTAAAGTATATTTGTATGTATATGTCATATTTAATTAATCGACTACTTTTAAAATGTTAAGTACTAACTACATATTATTCAACTAATATTTTTTCCGAATACACACATTCGATCCATTTTATTTATATAGTATATGTGATATTTTAGTATTTACGATGCTTTAAAGTTGAATGAAATTTTAATTAATCAAACTATGTATAACGTCTGCGTTGTAACACATTATGTAGGTCAATTCTTTATATTTTCATTTAGTTGTGTAATTTTTATGCTCAATTTATAAGGGCGAAAAATCCTCGAATCCCCGTGGGGATCCCCGATCCCCATTGGGTACGGGGATGGGGATGTAAATCGATTCCCCTGATGGGGATGGGGACGGGGATGGGGATGAGGCTGAGAAACGGGGATGGGAATGGTAAATACGATCCCCGAAATTTCCCGACCCATTGCCATCCCTAATTGTGTGGTGTCAAAATAATGTTTATGTAGAAAGTTTAAAACTAGGCATGATAATCTGATGTAGTCATTTCAATGTAAGCATTAATCGAAAAAATTTAATGTAGGCATGATAATCTGATATTTTGTAATGGCATGAATCGAAAAATTAAATGTAGACATGAAAATTTGAGCAATGCTACATCCACAAAAGTTGTAAAAAAAATATTCACGCATACATGTGTCATGTAAATATGGTGGATGAGAAAGATGAAAGAGAAAATGTCATGCAAAATTATTGGTCCAACACTCTTGTCATGTCATTGTGTGAATATTTTTTTGTAAACCTTTTGTGGATGTATTTCATTAATTTAACTTTAGGTTCTTTCGCAATCAAACCACTTTGGAGTGACTTAGTGGTAAAGAGCTTGAATAACTATTGAGATGTCTCAAGTTTAATTCATTATTGGTGCAAACAATTTTAAGGTAGTGTTTGTTAAAGACTTAATAAGTCTTAATTGAAAATTTGGTAAATTAATTAAGTCATTAAAGGGTTGTTTGTTTTGTGCTTAAAATTAACAAATGACTTTCTAGGAAAAGTCATTAGGGGGAGGGTCTCCATATTAAGTCATTGACTTAAATCATAATTTTACATATCTACCCTTCACTTTTTCACCTATAATTCAACATAACTTCTTTTTAGGGTATAAAAGTAATTTTCTTTAATTAAGACACTCTATTCAGCACATAAAACAAACAATCATGTATCTATATACAAATAGACAACATATATCTAGACAGACACTTTAATTTTACATGACTTAATAAAAAAAGTTAAACAAACATGCCCTAAGTGGTCACGCTAACCTTCGTGAAAAGGAAAGAGTTTTACCTGGTTTAAGTTTGTGTGGTTGTGGGCTCAAATCCCGTGAATTAGTCTGCCAAAAGGTCGGAAACATGGTTAACAAAAAATATTCTAAACAAAATTGTCGCCATTACCGAACATGGTTTTCCTCATCGTATTTGCTTCATCATCATTTAATATTTTTCTTCTTTTTTTCTTTGAGTTTTGTATCATCTTGTCTTTCATTCTTTATATAACTTTTTTTATTTCTATTATTTAAAAAATACCCAAACACATGTATACCCACACGGCCACACAATTACCTTTTTTCTCCTTAGTAGGTTATGGATTTCCAAGGGGGCGGTTGGAACGTGCCTTTCTGTAGCAGAAAATCCTTGCGGGGGAAATGTCTCAGCCAAAACCGAGTCCTTTTTATTGCTTCAACACGTGTGTTCCATGACATCCGTAATAAGAAATAGGTGTTCTAGACGTGTGCGCTTGCACACTATTACACATGGTCTAATTATACTATATAATTAAAGATTGAGATTCTCATCCCGAGGCAGCCATTAATGCAATTAAATCGTTACCCATCCAACCCGC
>BQNB010037529.1:0-49376 GCA_026074375.1 Tanacetum coccineum
GTGAACCGTCACTCCTTTTTGATCTAGAAGAAGACGATATGGTCAGACAAGTTCCACCGCAAGGTCCGATACCCGACCTCAGATCGATGAAGGAGTTACTTCAATTCGAATTGAAGATCGGTTTACTTAATCTAGTAACCGCCATCGCTTTTCATGGTTTTGAAAACGATGATCCTCATTCTCTTATTCGAAGATTTACGAAAATAACACAAACAGTTAAACTTAATAACGTTCCGAGTGACGTTGTTAAATTGTTGTTATTTCCGTTTTCTCTTGAAAGGAGCAGCCCAGATTTGGCTTGAAAAAGAACCTCAAAATTCTATCACAACTTGGAACAATCTTGTGTCCAAATTCGTGAACCGCTTCTTTCCTCCTTCTAAGACCACCAATCTTCGAAATGAAATCACGAGATTTCAACAAAGATTCGGTGAGACATTTTCTGAAGCCTGGGACCGATTTAAAGATCTTCTTAACAAATGTCCTCATTATGGCTTTTATCCTCTCCATCAGATTGATACTTTCTATAATAGCTTAAATTAATCTGATCAAGATTCTCTTAATTCTGCAGCTAATGGTAATTTCTTGACAAAGAATACCCAAGAAGCTTTGACTATTATCGAGAACAAATCTAAAGTTCAAACTTCCCGAAACAAACCTCAAGTTTCAAGTGCTAGTTGGAGCTCGACTCAAGATGCTCATGTTACCACTCTCACTAAGCAAGTTGTAGCTCTTCTCTCTGCTATGAACCGACCATTTAATTCTATTCAAAACGGTTGTGAGACTTATGGTGGTCCACATGCTTATTAGGAGTGTCAAGCCGCCAATGGCTACACTCAAGAGGACGTATATGCTATTACGAGGTACCATTTAATGCGTGGTGGTAAACTTTACAACCTAAGGTAACCGCCCCAATATTTTAAGCTATCGTTCCAATAATTATCTTGGACCACCCAGTTTTAATCAGCCTAATAATCAGAATCAAGGAAGTAATCAAAATAATCAAAACATGAACCAAAATCAAAACCAAAATCGATATAATCAAGGTTCTCAAAACCAAAGGTATAATAAAAACGGGGGTCGGAATTACAACCAAGGAAATAATTACAATCAAAATCAGGGATATAATCAAGATCAGAATGTTAATCAGAATTAAGCTCAACGGAATGTTCCATCTCTAGAAGAGATGATGTTACAACATATGAGATCGACTGAAGCTAAAATGAAACAAATGCAAAATGACAATAACCAATAAATACAACAAATGCAAAATCACAATAACCAACAAATGCAACAATTATAAACCTAAAATATCCAAATGGAAAATCTGATGGGTCAAATGCAAAAGGCTCTTCAGGAGAGACCTCAAGGTGCGTTGCCTAGCAACATCATACCTAACCCTTGAGAGGAAATCAAAGCAATTACCACACGGAGTGGTATTATGTTAGCTGAACCCTTAGTTCCACTTCCTCTTCTTTTTTCTTCTTCTAAGGAGGTGGAACAGGACCCGGAGACAATCACGGACCAAATACTTCATGAAAGTACCACACAAGTCCCACCTCGGTGTTCAGCCGTCTCCTGTTTCTAGATCTTCTGAGCTTCCTTCTCTTGTTTCTTCACCTTCTGAGCCTCTTAAGCAAAATCCTCATCAACCTCTAATTCCTTATCTCTCGAGGTTGAATAAGGAGAAGCTTCAAGACAAGTCTGATATTCAAGTCCATAAAAGTTCTTTCCAAATGATCAAGAACTTCATTAATATCAGTCTTGTGAAGCTCTCTTGCCAAAGTACCATAAAAATGTTAAAAGATCTCCTTTCTGATAAGGAGAAACTATTAGTATTGGCAAATACTTCTCTGACTGAAAATTGCTTATCGGTCCTCCTCAAGAAGCTTCCCGAGAAGCTTAGAGACCCAGGGAAATTTCTCATTCCTTATTACTTTCCTGAGTTTGAGAAATGCATGGCACTAGCCGATTTAGGCGCCAGCATTAACCTCATGCCACTCTTTGTATGGAAAAAATTGATGCTTCCTAAACTTGTACCTACTCGTATGACCATCGAGCTAGCTAACCGATCTATTGCTTATCCATCCGGTATAGCCGAGGATGTCTTCGTACAAGTAGGTAAGTTTACATTCTCGGCTGACTTCTTTGTCGTCAACTACGATGTCAATCCTCGTGTTCTCCTTATTTTAGGTAGACCCTTCTTGAGGACGACGCGTGCTCTAGTCGATGTATACAGAGAAAAGCTTATTTTGAGAGACGGTGATGAAAAATTGATCTTTCATGCTGAAAACACTGCGCGACATCCTAATAAGCATGGAAAAAAGACAATTAATATGATTAATTTCATTGACATCACATGCGAGGATCATTTTGATGAAGTGCTAAAAATTTTAAAATCAATTCATTGTTTGAGTGACAGTACCACTCCATTTGATCTTGTGGTCGAGTCTCTCTCCTCATCCCACATTCCTTACGGGGATAGTGACTCTCTCATGGAGGAGACCGACACCCTTCTTTCTCATTTTAATGATTATTCACCTGATTATGAAACATTTTGCTTTGATATCGAAGAGAAGAGTAGTGGCAGTACCACTTCTCATTCTAATCATTCTCTTCCATAATACGAATCATTCTGTTTTGACGTCGATCATCAAGAAGAGAAGAGTAGTGGCAATTCAACTTCTCATTCTGATCTTTCTCTTCTTGAATATGAATCGTATCACTTTGATCTTTTGATTGATCCGCTTCCTCCTGCCGATAGGAGTGATTTTTATCATGAGGAGTTCGCCGATGAACTCGCTCACATCATATCTCCACCGGAGTATGATCGTTTTTACTTCGATTTAGAGGCCGACCCAAGATATATGACTAGAGTTTTTGTAGAAAAAATATATCTGAAACATTAAAAACTAAGGATCTTAAAATTCATTAGAGCTTAATTCTTTTCTTCTCCTATTATCCGATTGTGATTCATTTTTCTGAGGAATTTTTTGAGATTGATTTTTTAGTCTTATTTCCTTCCGGAAATAAAGACAATGTTTTCGATCCTGGAATATTCACCATCAATGGAGTTCACTCTAAGAGATTTTCCATTCTCCTTCTGGATGACTTCTATTCTATTCGTCAGAGATTTTCTTTTCTTGAATGATCCTTCTGAGATCGAGACTTTTCTTTCATTTCCTTCCGAAAATAAAGACAAAGTTTTTGATCCCCGGATCCTCCTAAACAATGGAATTTTCTCTTTCACGAGAAAATCTCCACATCGTATGATGAATATAATTTCTTGAATCGAATAACTGTCTATTTTGAGTGAAATTTACTTTTAAGGATCGTATCTTCCATCAGTTTTCACCCAAGGGCAAAGAAATTCGGGGAGAGTCAAGCTAGAGAATGTACAAAAAAATAAGCGCTTCGTGGGTGGCAACCCATGCTTATCATAGTAGTAGTAATAATATTATATTAGCTTAGATTTAGTATTTAATAAGTGTGGGGGTGTGCTTCTATCCTTGTTGTGTTTCGTGGTTTTTTGTTTTTGCTTGCAGGATTCCCCATGATCTTGAAGACCTTCGTGCTTGTTTTCCAATTCCTCCAAATTACGCGCCTCGATCATTTCATGTTATAGTCATAGGAATCCTTAATCCTGATCATATATATATATATATATATATATATATATATATATATGATTTAATTTCCCCTGTCACACTTGGAATTTTTTGCATTTGCCTTTTTCGTTCCTAAGTGTGAGGGTAAAACCAGACATTTTTTAACATTAAGGCCAATGTTCGGTTCTAAGTGTGGGGGGAGGGATTTTTGTCAAAATTGATCATACCTGTTGCCCGTCTGTGTCCCATGCAACCCTGTTTTGACCACATTTTTGCTTTATTATATTATTAAAAAAATGATATAAAAATGTTTGATAAATAAGTAGGCCTGTAGGCTAGAATTTGGGAGATTTTTGACTTGATCAAGTTTTTCACTCTAGCTTTCCCCTTAGCTTTCGAGACTAAGCATTTGCAAGACTTTAAAATTTTGCAAAGAACGAAAAATGATAAAGTTGAATATAAGTTAAATGCTAAGCGTGGAGTAGTTGAATCTCTCTTTGAGCTCATAGTGTTAATTATGGCGCTTTTTGCTCCATCAGCCGTTAAAACTTATAAAATAATAATTTTCAATAAATAAAGTTGATTTGGTTTTTGTGATTCTTAGTTTTGATCACTTCTTAGAGATTCCTTCTGATGAAAGTAAGGTACACATCGAGGTTTTGTCAGTGTTGTAGGGAAATAGGCTACCGATTCATGACGGCTCGCTCTCGTTGTCTAGGTAGTTAAAATACCACAAGACTTGAAATTTAGCTATAATAATAATAATAATGTGATAAACTGAAGCCAAAATAAGACCACTGTTTCTTGTCGGTTCGCTCCTGATGTTGCAGTTGTTTAAAGGGTGGAAGTAATAAATATTTAATCTTCTGGAGACTGATCAAAGTTGTTGTTTCCTATAGTTCGTCTGATGTCTCGCTTCAAAAGAGTCGAGGGAATTACCTGAGATTTGAAAATAAGGACTATTGTTATTGGGCAGGTATAACGCTCCGATGTTGCCAATTTGTTTAAAGGGATCATCTGTGCTACAAAAAATCACGAGGGATAATAATGGTGCAATTATAATAATTAAGCCAAATTTTGACTCTGGGGTTATCTAAATAAAGCCTCCATCTTTGGACTCGTAGTTGAGTTGTTTCGGATGAAATAAAAAGGATAACCCCTAAATCATGCGAAATTAGAACCTTAATGTGGACCTTATTCTCAGCAAATCGTCTCTTTAGGAAAGGATTTCAAACTAATTATGGTTTAAACTGGTCCCCTTTATAGTAATAAGGCCTTAATATATTGTAATAAGTGATCTCGTTTCACATTTTGTTTTTAGAATAAAATCCTTAGAGGAAATTAGGAATAAGGGAGCGAAAAGTAGTTACGTTTACACAATTTGCATTTATGAGTAGTGTTAGCGTCTAATCTTATATTTAACTGTGATTTCGTTTTAAGCTTGGTTTGGGGATTGTGAAAATCAAGGATGACGAACTCCCATTCTTAAAGCTTTTTATAAATTTTTAATAAATTTTTAACTTAGTTTTTTTATTGAATAAGTGGTTAAAACGGGGGAGCTTTAGAAACAAATGATTTTAAACTCTCTTAATGAACCTTTTCTGTTCTTGTTTGATGTGAGGGGTTATTAAGTTAAGGGGGTTAAATTATTTCTTTTCGGGCGTGTTTTATAAACATTGCGTGTGGGACCAACAATGGCTTAGTGTGGAGGAATTTGATGTGTGCATAAACACACAACTTTATAACCCCGGAAAACACTATAAATTAGACTAAAAACACTAAAATATGGTTAATTATATTGCAAATATGTTTGTATTGTGTTTTTATGTTTTTTAGGTACTAAGGATTGAAAAACGAAGCAAAAAAGGTAATTTTCAGGTGTCTTTTGATGACATTTTCACGTTTATCGAGATTCAAACGAACCCGGAGAAAGGCCTCGAGCACTCCATTAGAAAGAGCGTGAAATTACGAGTTAGACGGTGCCTTCGTCTCTTATTGGGCCGGCCCGACACCATTTATAGGGGTCGGACAGACCCATACTTATTAAAGGTTAAATTTGTTAAAACTCAGCCCAATACAAGTGACTGGCCCAGTAAACTACAGAGCTTTAAACCTGGCCCAGCAAACAGATTTTAAGTCTTGGACCAGATATAGTAGTGAAGAATTCGGCCCACCAAGCTTATGTGGCCCAAGGCAAAATTGAGATATCAATTTGATACTCACTGCAGTTAAATTGGCGAGTTAAAGGAATGCTCCTAAATTAATTCAAACCAGCTCGTGGAAATCCCCACTCTCACCCACTATCTTAATTTCAGCCAATCTTAATCTGACACGTGGCAAGAATTTTCTAAATATCTTATAGGGAATAATTCATTTTTTTAAGGGGAATTTAGTGGGTAACAATAAAACGCGTTTTATTATTAGATAAGGAGGACGCAAGTCTTGCAGGCATTGGTGGATCGAGATTACATTTTTTGGCGGGTACGAGGAAGCTTCCTCGAGGCCAATCATTGGCTGGTATTAATGACGCGTTTTCATGCAATTTTAACAAAATCACCCCTGGGATCGCCCATCGAAACCCTAAATCTACGAATCTTTTGGTGACATAATTCCCTCCTAAAAATCAATCGTTCTCTTCCAAACCTACTATCAAATCAGTTTAGTTTTCGAATCTGCTAACTTATCTTCTGATTTGTTTGCTTATCCTTAATCTTTTCTTCTGCCGGTGTAGGTTTTGTTTGCGAAGATTGATTGTTATGATTCTTATATTCATAGTTAGGGTTTCGATCTCTATCTTTTAGGGTTTGCTTCCTTTGATTCGTTTTCTTTTCTTTGGTGAGCCCTATTATATTATCTTTGTTTTGTTACGCGATTATTGCCCTTATCGTAAACCCTACCTTAGGATTTAATCTTTATCATTATTGCGGATTTGGCTTGAGGTTTTGGACGTGCTTGCCGCGGGTTATGTAAATTGTTGTTAAGAAGAAGAGTGGATGGAGCGTGGTTTTCTGAGTCAAAAAGGGAGTAGGGGTGGAAGAGGTGTAAAGGAGAAGAGTCTTAATACGAATTCAATGAATACCTCTCGAGGTATGGGTGTGTCTACGAAATCAGGTGATACCATGAATGAAGATGCTCTAGTTGGTGGTGCACCTGCTATTAAGGAGGGTCTAACACCATCTGTGGTTGCCTTGATGATGGAGAAGGATAAGTTAAGCTATGTGGAAGATACTACAATCGGGTCTTTTCCACCATTATCTACGCAGGGTACTACTACGGCAGGTAATGCCCCTGGTAAGTCTTCTTATGCTAATGTAACTTGCAAACCAAGTGGGAAGAAAGTGAATGTTCGTACTTTGTTTACACCCGGGGGTAATAGGATTGATGTGGTTGTTCCAGTAGATTCTATTCGTGCTATTAGTGAACGATTTGCTAATACAGCTTATGGTTTTTTCATTGGGAAGAAGGTGGCATGCCATGTTGTTGCTAACTATGTCAGGAATACTTAGGGTAAATATAGGCTTGTTCGCTCAATGTTTAGCTCGTCTACTGGATTATTCTCCTTTCAATTCAGCTCTATGGACGGATTAGATGCTATGCTTGAGAATGGTCCATGGTTTATCCGGAATAACCCGCTTATCCTAAAGAAATGTTATCCGGATGAGAACTTATTGAAGGAAGATGTAAGTAGTGTTCTAGTTTGGGTTAAACTCCATGGTGTACCTGTTACGACCTTCAGTGAGGATGGCTTAAGTGTCATTGCTACTAAACTGGGTACTCCTCTATTGCTTGACTTTTATACATCTGATATGTGCATGCAATCTTAGGGTAGGTCAAGCTATGCTAGAGTTATGATTGAGCTTCGAGCTGATATGGAGTTGAAAGATAACATTGTCGTGGCTATGCCTAAAATTACTAGGAAGGGCCATTATACATGTAATGTTCGTGTTGAGTATGAGTGAAAACCTCCTTGGTGTTTGACTTGTAAGGTTTTTGGACATATTCATGAGGAATGTCTGAAGAATACAGGTGATGTTGAGAAAAAGACTGTGAAAAAGCCTAGTCAAACTTCTCTAGGTATTTCGGTTGGTCTGAAAATGGGTTTTAAACCTCATAAAGAATATTGACATGTTCCCAAAAAGTCTACTGCTAGTTCCAGTGGTAATAAGAAAAAGGGTGTGGAACCAACTATTGAGGTTTGTAATTCAAATCCATTTGATGTTCTTAATTTGGTCAATAATGATGTGGAGTTTGGTACCAATGGGGGGACTACTAATTTGGTAAATAACGGGGCTACTTCAAGTGGATCCTCGTTTATGAATGTCGACAATAGTAGTTCTGGTACTACTCCTATTATTGAGAAAATCGGGAAGTTTGAAGATTTGCTTACTAGTGGGCAAGCTATTCTTGTGGATAAAGTTAACAATCCTTTGAAGAATGTAGAGTTTCCGGGTGAATATGATAGTGAAGATGAGGTTGCATCATTTGATAATGATACGGCTCGTTCTATGACATATAAAAAGGTAGGTTTTGGCATTCAAATTTTGCTGAAACAATGGAGGGATTCGTATGGTAATGGTGACTATGATGATGACCCATACGATGATGATATGTACGAAGGTCAGGATCTTTTTCATGAGCTTCAAGCTATATGCGATAATCTGGATATCCGTGTTCGAGGTCGCAAGAAGAAATAAATTTATGTTTCTTTAGTGTAGTCATTCTGTGTACTTTTCTTTTAGGAAGTAGTTTTGCCCATGTAACGGGCGGAGATGTGGGACTCACCCTCATCCCTTGTACTTAAATGTTTTTGGCGTAATAAAATTTACCGGAAAAACCCTTTACCTAAAAAAAAATTACACAATATTGATAAAAATTAGAATAACGTGGATAAGCTACTAACCTTTCACCATCGTTTTCACAGACGATTTGAGTTTCAAGGTGATTTGGGAATAGAGCATTGCTAAAACCGTCAGTTCCGTCACTTGTCAGGATCGTATGTGTAGGAAGATTTGTATGAATGTTTTGTATGAGGAATTAGCATTTTTGTTGGGAAAAACTAGGGTTAAGTAAGGTGCGGGGTCAGGTGAAACGTTATATCTCTAATTAAGTGGGTGGGTCGGGTTAAGTAAAGTGGGCCGAGATAATCCTACAACAAAAACGAATCAGCACAAAAAAAAAAAAAAAGACATGCAAGTAAATAAAGATGGTGGAGCTGGTTATTATCAATTTTCTCAATAATAGGAGTAGTACTAGGACTACTAGAATCTACATTCTAGAACGAAGATCCACTAGAGTTGACCTCTTGGCTGGTCAAATTTGAAGTTCGACCATTGGTACCCAACTCTACATCATTTTCAACCGAGGCAAGCACCTCAAAAGGGTTTGTCTTACTAACCTCTTTAGTAGGCTCCACATTATTCTTTTTATTTTTGCTAGTGTTGGTAGTAGGCTTTTTAGAAACAAGTTGATACACTTGTTTTGTTGGTTTAAATCCCATCTTCTGTCCAACCGAAATACCTTTAGGAGTTTGACTAGCCTTCTTCAAATTCATTATCACACTAGTACCTGTATTCTTTGGACATTGTTCTTGAACATGGCCAAAAACCTTACAACACAAACAACTAGGAGGTTTCCACTCATACTCAACACGAATATTACATGTATAGTAGCCCTCCCTAGTAATTTTAGGCATAACCACCACAATGTTATCTTTTAACTCCACATCAGTCGATAGCTCAATTCTTAGCACTAGCATATCTTGACCTGCCCCATGATTGCATGCACATATCAGACGTATAAGAGTCAAGCATTAGAGGAGTACCTAGTTTAGTAGCAATGGCACTTAAGCCATCCTCGCTGAATGCCGTAACATGGACAACATAGAGTTTAACCCGAACTAGAACAGTACCAACATCTTCTTTCAATAGGTTCACATCCGGATGTCAATTTTTCATAATAAATTGTATTATTGCGAACTAACCTACAGACCATTTTCAAGCATTGCATCCAAACCCTCCATGGATCCAAATTGAAAGGAGAATAACCTGGTAGATGAGCTAAACATTGATCGAACCCACCCATATTTACCATAAGTGTTTCTAACATAGTTAGCAATAACACGATAGGCCACCCGTTTTCCCAAGAAAAAACCATATGTAGTATTAGCAAATAAGGTTCTTCGCTTTGCATCCGAATTATTAATTATATATTGGTATTATAACAGTTCCACAAAAGCCTTTCAATTTAGCTTCTCTGTGATTGAAGTTTGATTTTCCAGGAAATGTATCCCTCCCCATCTGATATTGTTGTGCCGGTATAGGTTGTTAGCATTCCCTCACGCTTGGCGCCAATGAGGCTTTTATTTGAGAGGTTTTTCACTTATAGCTCTAATAAACTCCACTAAGACAACCACATCAATCCTATTACCCCCTGGTGTAAAGAAAGTACGAAAATTCACTTTCGTCCCACTTGGTTTACCAGTAACATTAGCATATGAAGACTTACCGGGGGTATTACCAGCCGTAGTAGTTCCCTGCGTAGGTAATGGTGGATACGATCCCAAACAAGTTGTATACATCAAAGAACTTTGCTTTTCCTTTGCCACAGTTTCGTCAACCACAGATGGTGATACAACCTCCTTCACAGCATTCCCAAAATCAACTGAGACAGATGGTATGACACCATCTTTTACTACCTCTATGTTTGAAGCTTTCAAAATCTTATCTGTTACACCTTTCCCCCCTCCACTACCTTTTTGGCTCAAGGAACCATGCTCCATTCTACCACGCCAAAACCTTTTACTTACCAGCAGCACGCATGCCCAATTCCACAAACCAAAGTTGCGATTTGGATTAAAATTAAAACACTAGAATAGGGTTTTCAGTTTAAGGCAGCCTGAAATCACAAACAAATCCAGAAGTACGTGAATGATTACAAAAACGATTTAGTGTAGAGAATATGAGTTTAGTTCGTTTTTTGTAGATAAATAACCAAACAACATTAGCCGACCTATAAACCTATTAAATAACGGATCACTCTAATAAAATAATGAAACAATTAAATAAAGCCTTAAAGTCAAGGTGTGAATTAATCCAATCACTTAGTGATAGGATATAATAAACAAACGAGTTAGACTTCAAAATTGGATCATACGTTTTTGGAGTGAATCACCGATTCGATTATAAGTTTAGTCACCACTTTCGGGAGAGAATGCTAGGGTTTTTTCATAATATTCAGGAGAGTGATTGATGTGACACTCTATGAGGTATATAACAAACAACAGCCGTGATACATTTGCGATATCCGAGGATACAAATATGTTAGATGATTTACTTTCTCGATAAATCTTTTTGATTTTATTTCACTTATACACTAAAATGTCACATTGACCTCAACGTGTGCCACGTATAATTTCGTTCCCCTAAAAAGCGTTCAATCCAAAGTGAAATAAAAAAGTTTTGATCACTTCACGTTGTTACCCTATTGTCTTGCTACTTCTTCCAACTCCTAAATTAATGGCATTCTCCTCCTTTTTGCTTTGCATAACTAGGAGTCTGGTAACGCTGTTTATTCATGACTTTCATCCAACTTGGTTGTAAGTACAAATAAATAAATAGACATATTTAATTCAAATAAGTACAAATTGAATGCTTCAACACCTATGATCGGTTCACTTTGTGACCTCCCAATCTTACTTCCAACCTTGCCACATGGCACAGGATTAATGGATATTCATATTTCCATTTAATTACAATGGGATTTTACATGTGAAAGATAAGGTTTTTGATAATGTATATTATCTTTTCATTACAATAAATTTTACATGTGAAGGATAAGGCTTGTATTATTATGCATAATATGATAGTTGAAGATGAACGAGAAACTTATAAAAATTTTGATCCGTTCGAATTTTTCAACGACATGGATAAAAATGATGATGATGTTGTTACATACTCTACTAAACAAATTGCAGATTTGGCAAGTTTTATGAGAAACAGAGAACAACTACGTAACAGAGAAGCTCACACATCCCTAAAAAACGACTTGATTGAGCATATATGGCAAAAATTGGGCGATGATAATTAATTAAGTAATTTGTATCTCTTGTATTTGTAATTTTTAATTTATGTATCTATTTTTAATTTCGTTTGTTTCTTTTAATGGAGTACGTAATTATATTTTAATTACAACTTAAGAATTTAAAATATTTTTTTATTAGAACAACCACTTTATAAAAATATATTTATAAAGTAAATACTTTATTTAATATATAATTTTATATGATATTTTAAGTAATTAAATTAAATTTAAAAGAAATAATATTATATGTTAGGTCGGATTGTTGATAAATGGTAAAAAAATATAGATTGATTGTATGAGATGAGATCAATGTAGACTCAATATTTATTAAAGATCTAATAGACCAATCATAGCCACTTATTTTTTATTAATTAAAAAAACCCACTTTTCCACCTCATTTTTAAAATTAAAATATCTTGCAAACGGTAAATTGTTAAACAATAAAAAATACACCATCGCGACGAGAATTAAATCATTTTTCTATAGAGGGGCACTTTGATATAATTTTGACGAACTTTTTTTCTGATTTTATTTTTTAGTCACGTATGAAAAAAATCATATGTGATTTGTATCACAATCACATGTGATTTCATAAATCATATGTGATTTGAGATACAAATCACATGTGATTTTCCCGAATCACATGTGATTTTTCAAGACGTGACTGAAAAATAAAATTAAAAAAAAAAGTTCGTTGAAAGTATATAAAAGTGCCCCTCTATAGAAAGATGATTTAATTCTCGTCGCGATGGTATGTTTCGTTTTGCGTAACGATTAACAGTTTGTGAGATATTTAATTTTTAAAAATGAGATGAAAATTGGTTTTTTTTAATATGTATTTTTTATAGCCATTGGATCATAGATCAAATAGAGGGTGGAGATGAAGTTTTTGGATCTATGCTAAAAAGAAATTTTTTATTGAACTTTTTCCTTGATTGTATGTATTGATTGTATAGGTGAAGAAATGAGAAAATAATATTTTAATGAGAGATTTGGGTTGTGAGAGGTTTTGTGATAAACTAGTTTAATAACGGGACCTGGATAGAAAGAAGAAATGTGCAATAAATGCGGAAGTGTAAAAAACAATTACAACCATCAGATGAGATCTAGTCAACCCTTTCATTATTTTATTATTTTTGGTCAAAGGGGCAATCTGGTCATTTAACCCCTTTTTTGTTTTTCACCATCAAACTTTCAATGCACATAACTCTTAAACGACAAATTGTTAAATAAAACCGATTTCATCATAATTTCTAAAATTTAATCCTTTCACATTTTGTATAAATCTTCTTACATATTTCAAAATTTTATTAATACATATTAAATTGGTTTTGATTTTATTGATTTTTTTAGCATTTTCGACCCTAATTTTAACCATCATAAATGCCTATTTGTGAAAAACTTAAAACATGAAGTTTATAGATTTTGGTTCACTTTTTACACAAGTTTTTAAATTACTTAAAATCGATGTTATATGAGTGAGATATCATACGTTAAATATGACATTTTAGTCATATTTGTTGCACATAAGGTATTTGATGAAATGTCTATCTTAGATTTTTTTTTTGTTAAAATTGAGTCAAATGCACTAATTTGTGTTACCTAAAATGCACCATTAATTACATTTTTTATTGTAAGATTTAAAATTGTGATTTTTTAGTTGTTATTCTGCTACAAAAATATATGACGTTTGCGTTTTTAGCCATACATTTGACCAATATTAAATTAGAATTAGATAAAGTGTAAGACATAAAAGTTATATATTTTAGGTCAATCTTTACTCAGGTTTTTGAATCACTTAAATCCGATATCATATTAGTGAGATATCACACGTTAAAGATAATGTTGTAGTCATATTTGATGATGAAAAATATAGCATATGAACAACATGGATTACGACGAACACTGATGGACATAGATTAAGACTGATGAACAAGACAACATCAATCTACATGTTGATCCATAAGTGGTCATTCCGTAGTATTGTTCATCAGTTTATCAGTCTTGTTGATGAACACATGAACAACACTAATTAATGAACAACACTGATCGATGAACACGATTAACTGATGAATAAGACTAACTGATGAACAAGACAACATTAATGTACATGTTGTTCATCAATAATAAGTGTTTTTCATTAATAAAAAGAGTTGTTCATCAATAAAAAGTCTGGTTCATCAGTTCATCAACAAAATCTTGTTGACGAACTAATGAACAACACTTCATCAATTAGTCTTGTTCATCAGTTCATCAATCTTGTTGATGAACAGCTAAACAACACTAACCGATGAATAAAACTAAGTGATGAACAAGAAAACATCAATCTAGATGTTCTTCATCAATAAAATAATGTTGTTCATCAATAATAATTGTTTCTCATCAATAAAAAATGTTAGCGTATATCAAACACATCATAACACACGAAATCCTATCAAATTCTAGAGAGAGAAAGTATTATAGAAAGAGAAAGAGTATGTGTATAAAAGAGAGAAAAATGGTGAGACACACACATAGAAAATGTATCCAACACCCTCCTAAACATGCTTGGGATGGGTATTTATACCATAAAGAGGATATGTTAGGAATTATTCATTCCTGACTTAGTACGTTGGTGTTATACTTAGCACCGATAGTTATAGTTAGTACTACAATACAAAGTGTTAAGTACTGATCAGTTAGTAGAAAATAGTTAGTACCGTTTAAGATATATGTATGAGATATTATAGGAAAAGATATGTATTATCTTTTATGCGTTTTGTAAGTCTGTTAGGGTTTATCCTTGGTTTATAAAAGGAACCCTCATGGCATAGTTAGAGATATCAGTTCAATATACATCTCATACAATCATATCTCATAGTTAGTAATCTGTAATCACTTTAAAGATTAATAGAATCAAGTTTAGTTTTATTCAATGTTCTTCTTAATACTATTGTGTAGATTCCGCAATATCATTAGTATTCTCATAGTAAGTGTTTCATATAGTCAATCATATTTTTACAGTTGACTTATCACCTGAGCTGGCTGCAAAGATTGTTCAGTTTGGGACTAACCAAGTGGTATCTGAGCCTGTGAGAAACTCTGAGTAAGAAGAACAAAAACCAGTTATAAATCTCTATCTTACAAAACTAATCATGTCTGGTTCACAAGATGAAATTCCACCAACTCCTCACCACCATCATCATCCACAACACTAACATATCATAATCACTCATACTGTATTATACACAAAAATTCTATTCTCTAAAAGCGGAGATAAACGATATATGGGCCATGAAAATGGAACATTATTTGGCCCATACAGACTATCCAATCTGGGAAGTTATACAAAATGGGAATGGTCCTGTATCAATCACCACAAATACACAAGGTCAAAATCATGGTTCTGCCTCAAGGAGCTGCAGGAAAGATCCTAGCCAGAGAAAGAGAAATTGAAAAGCTAGGACCACTTTACTTATGGCTTTACCAGAAGATCATCTTGCTAAATTTCATAAGATGACTGATGCAAAAGAGATGTGGGATGCCATCAAATCCAGATTTGGTGGAAATGACGAATCAAAGAAGATTCAGAAGTATATTCTAAAGCAACAGTTTGAAGGTTTCTCTGTATCAAACTCAGAAGGACTGCATAAAGGGTATGACAGGTTCCAAAGTGTTCTAAGTCAATAAGAGATTCATAGGGCAGGTGTATCCACTGAGGATGCAAATTAGAAATTCCTTAGATCTCTACCTTCTGCCTAGTCTCAAGTTTCTTTAATCATTAGGACCAAGCCAGGAGTGGAAAGTCTCAGCTTTGATGATCTATATAATAAATCTAAGAGTATTTGAGGAATGATGTTAAACGCATACTGCATCATCCTCTAGCACGCAAAATATGGCATTTGTCTCTAAGAACACCAGCAGTACTAATGATGTTAGTACCGCTTATAGTGTTTCTAATCCTTCTGGTCAAAACTCACAGTATGAACAAACTTCATCATACTCCTTGCTTGCTAATCAATCAAGTTGCCCTCAACTGGATCATGAGGACTTGGAACAGCTTGATGAATATGACTTAGAAGAAATGGACTTGAAATGGCAGGTGGCCATGATTTCGATGAGAATGAAAAAGTTCTACAAAAAGACTGGTAGAAAGCTACAATTTGATGCAAAGGAACCAGTTGGTTTTGATAAAACCAAAGTCGAATGCTACAATTGCCACAAGACAGGCCATTTTGCTAGAGAGTGTAGAACCAAGGGAAATCAAGATAGTAGGAGGAGAGATGCTTGGAACTCTGGAAATAAGGATGGGAGAAGATCTGGTAAGCAGGAAGACTCTAAAGCGTTGGTGACCATTGATGGAGAAGGTGTAAATTGGACCCGTCACTCAGAAGAAGAAGAAGATTATGCTTTGATGGCTTGCAACAGCTCAGGCTCAGACACAGAGGTAACTTCCTGTTCAAATGAGTGTAAAGAGTCTTATGCTAAACTTAAAAAACTATATGATGCTCAGAGAGAACAACTTAGTGATGCAAGCATAGAAATAAAGGCATATACTCAAGGTCTAAAGAAAGTTGAAGCACAATTAGTTGCTCATCAACAAGGTCAACTTTGGTATGAAGAAAAGATAAGGTTTATGAAAATAGACTTAGATGATAAAACTGATGTACTAACATACCATAAGAAATTGTTGGCAGAAGCTCAAAAAGAAAAAGAAGATTTAAAAGCTAAAGTAGAAAAATGGCACACTTCTTCTAAAAATCTTGGTAAACTGCTTAATACCCAAATGAGTGCTAATGATAAATTTGGGATTGGGTATGGAGATCACATATATGATGGTATTTTGAGCTATGAAAATGAAGTTTTACAAAGTGTTTTTATGAATAAGGAGAGTGAGTTAGAAAAACAACATTTGTATGATAGGTTTGTTATAGCAGGAGGAATGCATGTTGTACCCCCACCCATGACAGGGAACTACATGCCAACTGGACCTGATATAGAAGTAGATTACTCACAATTTACATATGGTCCAAAGCAGACTCAACCTAGTGAATCTGAAACCCAAACCAGTGAAATTGATACCTGTGAATCTAACATTAGTACAGAACCACCTGAATTAGTGTCTGAACCAGTTGTTAATGAATCTAATGTAGAAAGTCAACCTAAGGTTTGGTCTGATGCTCCTATCATTGAGGAGTATGAATCAGATAGTGAAGATGAGTATGTGTCTCTACCAACAAAAGAACAGGAAACACCTAGTTTTGCTAACCAGCAAGTAAAAACTCCTAGGGAAACTGTTAAGAATCATTTCACACATAGTAAAATCCTAAAGTTGACAAGAAAGAGTTAGAGTATGGGTGTACTGCAAGAGCATGTTTTGTATGTGGAAGTCTTAATCATCTTATCAGAGATTGTGATTTCCATGAAAAGAGGATGGCTAAACAAGCTGTGTTAAACAATAGGATGAAAAGGAATTCTAGTCAAAGGGAGATAAGGCCAATTTGGAACAATGTGCAAAGAGTGAATCATCAAAACCAATTTGTTCCTACAGCAGTACTAACTAGAACTGGCAAAATTCCAGTTAATACTGCTAGAGCTAGCGGTACTAAAAATGTTAGTACTGCTAGGCATAGTTTTAACAGACAGGCAGTACTAACTAGTGTTGCTATGAAAGTTAATACTGTTAAGCCTATTGTGAATAGAGTTAGACCAACAACTGTTTTTCATAAAACTCATTCACCATTATCAAAGCCTTTTAATAAAACAACAGCACTTAGAACAAATTTTTCAAAACAAAAGGTTAATACTGCTAAGGTGAATGCAGTTAGTGCTGTTGGGGGAAAAAGGGAAACTGCTGTTAAGAACTCAGCACGTTGTAATTGGAGACTAAAAGGACATTATTGGCAAAATATCTCCAAATACAATAGTGGATCAAGTCTTAGAAATTGTTTCACTTTAAAAGATCCTCTTGGCAGACTCAAGCCTAAATAGGCTTGGGTCCATAAGAGAATCTAATCTCTTTTATTTGATGTGCAGGATTATCCACACCGAACTTTAAAGCATAAAGGGATTATTGATAGTGGATGTTCCAAGCATATGACTAGAAACAAGGCTACCTTGCTGCATATCAAAACTTTAATGGTGGCCTTGTTGCTTTTGGATGAAGTAAAGGGTACTAGAGTGTCCTCATTTGACCTGGAAGCCTACTCAGATAGTGATTATGCTAGAGCAAATCTTGACAGGAAATCCACAACAGGAGGTTGTCAATTTCTTGGCAGGAGACTTATTTCTTGGCAATGCAAAAAGCAGACAATTGTGGCTACTTCTACTACAGAGGCAGAATATGTTGCTGCTGCAAATTGCTGTGGGTAAGTTTGTGGATTCAAAATCAAATGTTAAACTATGGGTTCAATTTCATGAACACAAAAACTACCATTTGATATTGAAAGTTACAATGTGCATTGTTTAGATCCAGTATATCACTCCAAAACAAAGCATATTGCCATTAGGCATCACTTCATTAAGGGATTGCTTATGAGAATGAAACTTATACAGTGCTTAAAATCTAAACTGTTGATACATGGAGTAGATCTTCAACCAAGGCATTTGATGTTAGTAGGTTTTAGTTCTTGGTTGTTACTATTGGCATGATCAATCTATAAGTTGCATTAGCTAAGGGGAGGCAATATGATTTGTTGTATAGTTTGTATGAAGTGTTCAGTGTGCAGAAGCATTTTTAACCATCAGTGATGAATTTCAAGAAGTTAATTGGGTTTTCAAGAGTCATTGGGAAGAGATAAAGACGGTATTGAAGTATTGTTGTTGCCAAACTTGTTCATTTTTTGGTTGGCACAAGTTAGTACCGACAGTGCAAAGTTAGTACCGTTGGGCAAAGATAGTACCGCTATAGAGACGTTGAAGAAAATACCGCCAAGGGTACAAAGTGTAAATTGAAACGGTTTCATTGATTTTAGGTTTGCTAAACCTATATAAACCCATCTCAATTGCACAGTTCACTTACGTAATCACTCTTTTTTTTTTCTTTTTTCTCAAATACTTTCTTCCATACAAGCCCTAATCTCTCTCTCACCGACGATCACTAATTCAACCACAATGGTTGTTCTTGAATCTTTGCATATGCACTTTATGGTCGTTATTTAGAAAGACTGATGGAATGCAGAGTTTCATGAGGTTATTGATTTTCTTGCGCGAAGCTCCATTCATCATGCTCTCACTGTAAGTCCAGTAGTCTCTACTACATTTGTTGAACAATTTTGGATGTCTGCTAAATCCAAAATAATCAACAATGTAAGGTACATTACTGCCAAAGTAGCTGGCAAGCCTGTGTCTATCTCTGAAGCATCAATAAGAAGTGACCTTCTTTTTGATGATGCTGATAGGATAGATTCTCTATCTAATCAGGCTATATTTGATGTTATACAGCTCATGGGTTATGAGGGGGATTTAACTGTTCTAACATTTAACAAAGATTTGTTTTCACCCCAATGGAGGTTTCTATTTCATACAATGAATCATTGTATTAGCTCAAAAAGCACCTCTTGGGATCAAATTCCCACTAACATTGCCCCCCACCCCCCCCCCCACACCCAAAAAAAACCCAAAAAACAAACAAAACCCCCCCCCAATACCAAATACTGCTGTCATTTGCTTAACATCTAATCAGAAATATAATTTTTCTAAATTAATTTTTGATGGTATGCTTAGACATTTAGATGCAAAGAAGAAGTTTGTAATGTATCCACGTTTTATTTCAATATTTTTGATAGACAGCTAGTGAATGTACCAGTACCTTTAGATCATTTTTCCGTAAATTCTTTGACAAGTAAAGTTTTCTCCTTTATGGTTAAAAAGGGTAAACATTTTTCGGGGAAAGTCACACCTTTCTTTGCTTCTATGTGGTACATTATGAGGATGAGGGGTGCTCTTCAGGAGTCTTTGAACCACACCTACACCCTCTCCTCTCACCAATGAAAGCCAATATTGAGCCTCAGTCTGACCCATCACATAGACCTTCACCTATTCCTCATATTCTTGATTCCATTTCAGAGGTTTCTGGTGGGAATCATGGAGGTCAATCATCCAGTGATAAATCCCTTTCAGGGAATAAGGGTGACATGACACTCCAAAGTGTCTATGATCTTTGTATCTTTTTGTGTACACAGGTTACAGATCAAGCAATGGAGATTAAACACTTGATGGCCAGATCAACGAAGCTTCAAGAAGCAAGCCAAAACTGTTTATTACCACACCACAGAGCTTTGGATTAAGGAGTGCATTTCTTGAAGCAAAGATGGAAGGAAAGGAATCTTGAAGTCAAAAAACTGGATGCAAAAGGAGTCTGTATCCAAACAAGAGAGGAAGTCTGCCAAAGCTGAACCTTCAGTCCATAAAGATCCATTGTTTAATGAGCTTGATGATGATGAAATTGACAATATGGACACTAAGGATGCTCAAGTTGTGAGGAGGACAAGAAATGGAGTGAATGCAGAGAAATAGGGTACTGAAGATGCAGTTAGTACTAAAGATGTAGTTAGTACTGACAAAGAAAAAGTTAGTACTAACAGATCAAAAGATTGTACCGATAAGGAGGAATTAGTACGACAAGGACAAAGATAGTTAACCGTTAGCCTAGATGAAGGTAAAGATATTGACTGAAGAAAGAATGGCTACTTAATCACTTCATCACACTCTACAAATGTTTGGAGTGATGAATACTATTGTCAGGTTTTCTCCACATGTGCCAAGCCAAAGCAGTTTCAAGTGAAATGGAGAAGGAGATGACTTATGATGTTGAAGAGCCTGAGAGACCTAGGCCTACTTCAACTAGATCACTATTGACTTTAAAGCCTCTTCCTAAGATTGATCCAAAAGATAAAGGGAAAAAGAAAATTGAAGAGGAAGATGAGTCTGATATTGAATATGAGGATATTCCTGAAGCTGAAAAGAAGTTTAAGCAACTTGCTAGGTTGGATAGAGTGGATAGAAAGTTGCAAGAGGATTGGGAAACAGAAGAAGAAAGAAAAAGATTAGCTGAGGAAGAAGCTACAAAGACTGCCCTTTCAGATGAATATGACTTCATTCAAGCAAGAATTGAAGCTGATAGACTTCTAGCTCTAAGACTTCAAGATGAAGAGAGAGAGAGAGCAGTTCACTGTAGAGAATAGAGCATAGTTCCTGCTGATACAATTGAGCTCAAAGAAGATTTATTGAAGAACCAAAGAGAGCATTGCAATCAGAAAACTAACCTTCTACCAAGAACTCAGCTTAGGAATCAAATGATAACTATCTGAAGCATGTTGGAAAAACAAGAAAACACTCAGATTAAAGAGCAAAACTTTGAAGAATACAATTTTTGTATGCTATATTAGAAAGTGAAGAGGTTTAATGAAAGTTTCACTGCTGTTGGTTCCACTGAGGATGAGAGAAGGATTAAGGAGATAAATGAAGGAGTAAAAGGACACTGTCAGAAAGATTAAGGAAGAAGACACGCACATGTACCATGTAAGGACGAAGTGGACGAGAGGGTTCAAAGAAGAGAATAGGGGGTCATATCAAAATGATAAAGGAAAAGCCTAGAAATAGTCAGATGTTGACAATGATGATGAAAATAGAAAATGCCTAAGGATTGTTACATTTGAAGATACCATAGATAGTGAGATAATGGAGAAGAAATCATTTATTGCTAGGTTGAACAAGGTATCATCACCAGATGGGGAATATCTTGTTATATACAGAGCTAATGGGAACTTCAGAGCATTCAACTATCTCATGGAGGTACTTCATATATTTAATAGGCAAGATTTGTATCACCTATATAACTTGATGCTGGAGCAGTACTTAGAAATTTACAATAGAAGGGACTGAGTTAATTCTTTAGGGAGATTTGAGATAATGATGAATCCTATGAAGAAAATGATCACAGTGATTTCTGGAGTAATAACGGATTGGAAGATTGTCACTTGCAGATTGTTGAAGCTTGTGGATGTTTGCATACAGAGTTGAAGATGGGACAGTATCCATATGGTTAGTTGAAAAGAAGATTATCCTTTTTTCAAAGGATTTATTGCAGACATATCAACAGCGATACAGACAAAAGCTGGTTTTCTAAGACCTAACATGCATATTCATCACAAGAAGCAACACCACTAAGATCTACATCCTAGGTATCATACAATCATAAATGAACACAATAGAAGGTTTAGCCAAGCATGTTAAAGATAAAGTAAGAAAAATAATGAATCAAACAACACATAGACATATTAAATGATTAAGATAGTCTTACTTGATTAAAACATGAATTGAAGGAAGTACAATAGGGTTTTAAAGCCCTAAAATAGTTCCTAACAGCTGCTAAACGAACTAGGGTTCGTCCCTTTCTTTTACTCTAAAGTTACACACTCATAACCCTAATTTCGGGTTTGTATATATAAGAAAATTGTTGCGACGGCGTCGCGTTTTAATCATGACGCCGTCGTGAAAGAGAATATTCTAGATAATAGGTTGGGTCGTGTATTCTGACGCCGTCTTGAGATCTTGTGACGCCGTCTTGGTATGAATTGTGACAGCGTCACGTGTAATCTGTGACGCCGTCTTTAGCTGCTGGGAACATAATCTTGAGAGATATTGGTGTAGGTCCGTAGTCTTGTCCGTTTCTTCTCCAAATGAGTCTAATTCACGTGTATTTCCTCCAAATGTCTTCCAATGCTGAATACCTGAAAAAGAACGACTAAGTATCTATTTTGGGCATAAATACATGATTTAGGGGGTTAAACGACCCCAAAAAGTGTATAAAATGACACCTCATCAATAGATTAAGATATTATTTAGCTTATTGATATTTTTCTTAACCTTGCTTGATTTATTTAATGACATCAGTTCAACTCATGAGGCAAGGAGCTTAAGGGTCTATTAAGCTAGCTAAATATCTCGAGTTTAATGCTTTAAACACCTAAACTTAAGTATTTTGATAGTTTATTAGATCGGGTGGTTTTATTCGTATCGATTTCGTCATTCAAGTTCTACTTTCTTTTCCTCTTTCATTAATTAGTAGTTTTAGTTTATTTAGCTTAATATGTTTGTTATGCTTATTATTGTTAGTTTAGTTGCCATGTTTAGCGAGTAGATTTTTATATGCTTGTTAAGTGAGTAGCGATTTGTGAATTAAGTGTGGATTTAAAAAGAGATTTGTTGATTAATAATCATCGGGTTATTTAGATTTCTTATTTGATTATTTTGAATGGCAAAATTCGGAGAAATAATCAAACATCAAATCTAGTAATTACTACCTTTATAAGATATTGTTTTCAATAAAAACCAACGTTGTGAGAAAATAATATTTTTACGGGTATTAATTCATCAACATTGAATTGAGTAATTTCAACCAAAATAAAGGATCGTTTTCAATAAAAACCAACATTGTGAGAAAACAGTTTTTTAAACGGCACTAATTCTTTATTTTCTCTTTCTTCACACTTAATGATCTTTTTGCCTCGCTTGACAAGCATACCTGTTTTATATAGTTTAGATTTATTTGGTTAGTTTTATTATAGATTATTATTAGTATAAAAATCAAAACCAAACAAAAGATAATCAAGCATCAAACGACAAACATTTGCGTAAATCTCAAATTCAATTCTCTCCGTGGATACGACATCCGGAAGATTTAATTATCACTTGTCCTCAAGTGATTATTTTATCCAACGGGAAATACTTAATAGATTACTTCGACACGCTTTTGACGTTTATCAAAATGGCGCCGCTGCCGGGGAGAGTTGTACGATTTTCACATTTTGTTTCGAAGTTGATGCCTTGAAGATCCTTTCTCTTTTGAAAGTTTAATTTCGTACTTATAAAAAAATAAAAATCCAAAAAAATATTTCCTATTTCTATTTTATTTTCTTTTATATAAAAATTTTAAAAATACCGAAAATATTTTTATTTTATTTTATTATCTTTAAAAAACCCAAAAATAATTTCTAATTCTATTTATTTTTCTTTTAAATATATATTAGAAATATAATAATAAAAATATTTAAAAAATGGTAATAAAAATAAAAATTAATAAAAATAAAAATTATTCATTATCCTCTCTTGCGTTTAATTCTTATATCTTTCTCTTCTCTTATTGTTTAATTCTTCACGATGTTCTTTTCCCCATCACCTACACTATGCGGGAGTAGTGACCTTCTCTTGGGAGAGATCTACACCTTTCTTTCTCATTTTAATGATTCTTCACCTGATTATGAAACATTTTGCTTTGATATCGGAGAGAAGAGTAGTGGCAGTACCATTTCTCATTTCGATCATTCTCTTCTAGAATATGAATCATTCTGTTTTGATGTCGATCATATCGAAGAAAAGAGTAGTGGCAGTACCACTTTTCATTATGATCTCTCTCTCTTCCTGAGTATGCATCGTTTCATTTTGATCTTTTAATTGATCTGCTTCCTCCTGCCAATAGGAGTGATTCTTATCTTGAGGAGTTCGCCGATGAACTCGCTCACATCATATCTCCACCGGAGTATGATCATTTTTACTTTGATCTTGAGGACATTAGTAGTTTGGACCCCCCCTGAGTCGACTCCAGTTATTGATGAGTCTACCTTACTAGTCACACCATTTCTCGATTCTAAGGAAATTTCCTTAAGGGAAGTGGAAAGATTTGATCTTTTTTCTCCGTGACACAGTCAGGTGAGAAGACGAGGGTGATGGAGACCCCTTCTTTTGGTTTTCATCATATGCCATCACCCCGTCCTGCTGCATACTCACTTATGGAGGTGATGTATTGCTATTACCATTCTCACCTCACATCGGGTGATGGATTTAACCCTGAAAGTAAATAAGTAAGTAACACTAGAGTCAAGCTAGAGACTCGAATAAAAACAAGCGCTTCTCAGGAGGCAACTTGTGTTATTTATCTATTAGTAGTAATAATAATATAGTTTAGTAATAATGAATAAGTGGTTTAGTAGTAATAATGATAAGTGTGGGAGAAAGAATTTGATGTGTGCTAAAACACACATCATTTTAGCCTCGGAAAACACTAATAAACGGACTAAAAACATGAAATATGCTAAATATTATTGCAAATATGGTTGGTTTGTGTTTTTATGTCTTGCAGGTACAAGGGATTGAAAATAAAGCAAAAACGATGACTTTCGGTTAAGATTTAAAGACGTTTACGCGTTTTTCGAGATCAAGACGAAGTCGTTAATATTTTTCGAGCATGTCATTGGAAAAAGAACGATAATAAGAGTCCGACGGTGCCTTCATCTCTTATTGCGCCGGCCCAACACCATTTATATGGAACGGACCGACCCATATTTATATAGAGTTATCAATAGCAGCAGATATTATCCAGGTCAACCATACAGTGCAATCAAACAGCCCCATGTGATAAGACAGCCTGGTCCCCCGTTTAAACACAGGCCCAAGAAATGATACCAAAAGTCCAAATCCGGCAGGCCTTACTGGCTTGATATCTACGCAAGTTATAAAAAAAAGAGGAGCATCATCACTTTATATATCTTATCTTTATCTTTCGTCTTTTAATTTTTAGTTGGTAGATAGGAATAGCAGTAAAGTAGAGATAGGATAGAAAAAGTAGTGTTTAGCTTATTATTAGTTAGTTTTTATTCCAGCTTATTTTGGTTATAATTCAAAGCTTATTTGCGCTTTTTGTAATCAGATTTTTAGCTTATTAATGTTGAAGACGTTTAAGGTTTGTGTTGAGATTACTTGATGTGCGTATTGCTTATTGCTTATTTCAACTTCTTTCCTTTATTTCGGTTCATTTCATTAGCTTATATTTCACATTGCTAAATCTCGGATAAGCATTTCTATGCTTATTTCATGATTTGATTTTTTTTATTCGGTTAAGCTCTCGTTAATGGCTTAAATCGAATATAAGTAGTAGATCTCTTTTTGTTGCTTATTGTAGATTAAAAGTTTATAGCTTATTTCTCTCGGTTGTAGCTCGATTCGAAACAAAACTAAGGGTGTGGCGATTTTTTTTAAAATCAGCTTATTTATAAGCTTTTGTTACCTTATTGTTTCGAGAACTCAAGGATTCGGATTTGGCTTTCTTCTGTTTAAAAACAGTTTACTAAAAGATGTTGTATTGTAATGTTTTTCGAAATGGATTTGTTAGTTTAATCGATTTACAAGGATTTAAATTAGTAGCTTATTCAATTTATCATTTAGCTTATAGTTTATTCGGATTATAATGAAAGTGATTGAAAGTCTTTTTGTCTCGGGCTTTGATTAAGCTTATTTCACTTGAGATCTCGAAAAGCTATTAAGTATTTTGTTTGGTTTCCATGTTGTAATGTGCAAAAAAGGGTATGGGTTTATTTCAAATCTTAATAGAATGAGTTTGATTCTCAATTTCAATAAACAGTAGGCATCAAATTAGTTTTCAAAATTGTTCCTAATAGTTTAATGTTACTAGTTTATTATATCTTGCTTAAATAACTTTGCTTGGCTTATTGTTTAATCGGTTCAACTCATGAGGCGAAGAGCTTACGGGTTGTATAAGCTAGCCTATTTTCTAAGTTTAGAGTTTAATTAGATTCTACTAGCTCATTAGAGTATAAAGTTTCAACACTTTATCATCTAATTAAGTAAATAAAGTCTAATTGAGAAATAAACTTGGCATTTAGTTTAGTTTATATAATCGGGCGGTTTATTGTAATCGGTTTCATCATTCGGGTTCTACTTTCTTTTCCCTTTTTCTTAATTAGTAGTTTTAGTTTATTTAGCTTAATATGTTCGTTATTATTGTTATGCTTTGGTCGGAACAAATATCACTTTAACTTACACATTGATACAAGAAAATAGATAAGAGATAATATGAAGAAATTTTAGAAGAAGTTAGAGGAAGAAATTAGAGAGAAAGAAAAGAGTTGGTTAATTCTTGCAAATGAGAAATGAACAAATGAGAATCAACACCATTTTCTGTTAGTATAGATTCACCCTTTGAACAATGATCCGGAGGCTTGGTAAAATGGAAAAGAAATTGAGCCATATTATTAGAGAGAAAAAGAGAGAAAAGAGAAGAGATGGGAAGAGTGTGTGTGCTTGTTGAGAGAAAACACACACACACACCTTTTTTACAAAAAGTGAGCTTCACCCCTCCATGGAAGTATGGAAATGGGGTTATTTATAGTCCTTGTGACACACAACTATATAGCTTGTCATTATAGTCCTATGTGTCACGCTATAAATAAACTAATGTAATTCCGGATATGTCACCATATTTTAAGGCTAACATTTTCCATAGTGGAAAATGGTATAAATACCCTACACAACTACATGGGGTGTGTGGGCTTTTACTTGGACCGGGCTCGGGATTGACTTGGGGGGGGGGGCGGGCTTTAGCCGATACACATACTATATCTAGCTTCTATTTACGAGCCCGTTTACCCTTCTAGCCTATTACAACGCTATAATTAAGTTAGTGGACACGAGGATCCTAATATAATGAACGAAACTTCCTTGTTCGACTCATATTTCGAGGCTAACAATCTCCCTCCGAAAGTGAGTTCTCTGTGGAACTCCTTCATGAGAATGCAATGAGATGGCTTTTGTCGTTAGTTCTTGTGGTCTTGCGTCTCTGCTAATTCGTTGTAGGCTTATTGTTCATTCATGCTTTTATTCCGTGTTAACATTGATCTTGAGTATTTGTCATTGTTCTTTCGACTTCGTCTTTATGTTCGAGGATCTTTAAAATCTTTCCTTGCTTGTCTTGATCTCTTTGCCACCTTGCGATCTTGTGTCTTGACAAATGCTCTTACTTTGAATCATCTTGAAGCTTGCTAACAATCTCACTTAATAGACTTGATTATCTTTGAAGGGAGATCTTGTATATCAGGAGTTGTGGTGCGGAAAGTCTTTGTCTTTAATTCTTGAGCTTTCATTGATTCTTGAATCTTGATGATATAAAATGTCTTTGTAGTTTGAGATGAGCATGTGGTAATGAATTCGACTCCAGATAGAATGAGGCATCAACCTCTAATATTTATGTATCCTTGAAATAAAACAGTTAGCAATAAACGTGGGTGGACGAATATGGCTTTGTTCATTCGTCCGGATTTGGTTAGATTAACCTCCGTTTCGTTGGGAACGTTTTTCAGTATAAATACGATGTACCTGTATTCAGGTAGATCAAATGAATCTCCTTGACAGGAGTTATCAACTCAAGCCATAGGATCTTCTAACACATATGTATTAGATTTACCATGCTTGCTTGTTCTCATTACCGGAACGTCTCAAAGCAGACAGCACGATAAGAGTGAATCAGATAGTTACTATCTCTTTATGATTATGTCGTCATACATTTACCTGGTCCTGGCTGTAGCAGTGTAGGATCCGGAAATGAGTTTGTCTATGACCCAAATCCTTATTCTTATAATGATACTCCCAACTTCTTCAATCAACCTCCACAACACCAATACGAGACATACTCGTGTGAATTTTGTGGAGGGAACCCTCACTCAGGTTTTGATTGTCAAACAGGAAACACACCCGTCTTTGATCAGGGTCCTTGTTACAATCAAGACTTTGGTTTTAACCAACCTCCATTCTATTCTCTGAGTCAAATACAGCAGTTCGACTGTTGTGAGTTTTGTGGAGGTCCACAATATAGTAATGATTGCCAAGCAGGGAACATGCCCTTCTATGATCAGGGTCCTTGTTACAATCAGAACTATAGTGATGACCAACCTCCATTCTATTCTTCGTATCAGCAACAACAGTTCGACTCTTGTGAGGTCTATGAAGGTCCCCATTATATCTTTGATTGTCAAACTAGGAACCAGCTTGTCTATGAGCCTAATCCTAGTAACAATTATGACTTTCCTTGTTTTGACCAACCTTTACAGTACCATATTGACCAGTCACCCCATCAGGATTTGGTTTTTGATAGTCTTATGCATTCATACAGGGAAAATATCCGTATTTTAGGGGAAATTCTTAGAACTAAAATTCCCAATTCCCCTGTTGTTCTAAATGAACCTGAGGGGAGTGACGATTACACAGAGGCGACTTATGACAAGGAGCAATGTTTAAGTGATCATTATACCGCTCCCGTTACACCTCCTGCATACACACCATCCATACCGTTCTTAGCTACCATGGAGCCTACAGACACCCTCTTAATGGGGGATAAGGTTATTAGCACTATTCCCGTAAGGGAAACTGACGAATTCATAAAGTCTAGTGTTGATGATTTTGTCCCAATTCCAAGGGAGTCTAAGGTGACATCTGATAGTGTTTTAGAGTGTGATATGCCTGCTACTACACCTTTAGCCGCCACTGATGATGGGGAAGTAGATTTTGATATTAATTCACCTTTAGGAGAATATGTAGTCGACTTCTTGATGGTGAACGTGGATGTAGCAGGCTTGCCTAGGCATTTGGTTAAGCAACTTTTTAATCATTTACTCAAAAATCCGAGTTTAACCAAAGGAATGTCTGATGAGCCTTTAGGTGATGATTCAAAACCTGTATCTTATGATGTGACTTTCTCAAACCATCTCTTCGATTTAAAAAATGATTTTACCTTATGCAATGATAATCCGCTCTTTGATAAGGAGTTTGAGGACATTAGTAGTCTGGTCCTCCCTGAGTTGACTCCAGTTATTGATGAGTCCACTTTGCTAGTCACACTGCCCTCGCTCTACCTAGTTGTTTTGGGAGATGAAAAGATCGACCTACTTTTAAGAGATGATCTAGATAACCTCTTAACGGGGGATAGGGAAATTGACTTCAATCCTAGTAGGGACATAGAAGAACTAGAATGCTTACTAGCCGATGACCCTGTCTAGGTCCTAAGAGTATTTGATGATCCTTTAGGTAATTCTGATTCGATGTCTAGATCAATTGAGATTAGTGACCTTATTTTGGAGGAGCTCGCCACTGAGATCGTCCTAGACGATTCAATTTCTACTGATATTGATGATAGGTATTACGATTCAGAGGGTGACATTCTATATTTTGAACAATTGCTTAATGAAGATTCAGCTTTTGATGTATCTCCAGCATTGTTACCTACAGAGTCCTCCTTACTAGTTCCACCACTTCCTTATCCTAAGCAATTGAGTTTAAGGGAGGTGGAAAGATTTGATCCATTCTTCTCCCTGACATAGTCGGGTGGGAAAACGAGGGTGATGGAGACCCCTTCTTTTAGTTCTCATCATATGCCATCACCCTGTTCTGCTGCATACTCACCCAAGGAGGTGATGTATTGGTATTACCATCCTCACCTCACATCGGGTGATGGATTTGACCATGGACCTAAAATGAAATAACACTAGAGTCAAGCTAGAGAGTCGAACAAAAATAAACGCTTCTCGGGAGGCAACCCGTGTTATCTTTCTCGTTCTATCTTTCTTAATAGTAATAATATATTATTTTAGTAGTAGTATTAGTAATGAATAAGTGTGGGAGAGTGCTTCTCTCCATGTTGTGTTTCGTGGTTTCCCGTTTTTGTTTGCAGGATTCCTTAAGATCATGAAGACCCGTGCTTGTTTTCAATCCTCCAATCATCCGGTCTTCGATCTTTTGCTTATTTTGGAATCTTCAATCCTGATCATGTATATTTATTGTTTCCTCTTTCACACTTGGAATTACTAGCATTTGCCTTTCTCGTCCTTAAGTGTGGGGGTAAAACCTGACATTTTTGAACATTGAGGCCAATGTTCGGTTCTATGTGGGGCGGGGAATTTCTATCGACATGGATCATACCTGTGCCTATATGTGTTCCCACGCAACCTCGTTTGACCATATTTTAAATTTTATTGGTTTATTAGCTTAAAAAAATAAAAATAAAAAATAAAAATGATGATGAAAATAGAAAAATATAAAAATATGTAAGCCCGTAGAACTAAGGAGATTTTTGACTTGACCGAGTTTTAAACTCTAGCTTTCCCCTTAGCTTTCGAGACTTAGCATTTGCTTAACTTTAAAATTTTGCAAAGAACGAAAAATGATAGAGTTGAATATAAGTTAGATGCTAAGCATGGAGTAGTTGGATCTCTTTAGAGCTCATAGAGGTTAATTGTGGCTTTTTGCTCCCACCAGCTTCATAAACGTTATATAATTGTGAATAAATAAAGTTACTTTAGGTTTTTGCTATTCTTAGTTTAAATCACTTCGTAGATATTCATTCTGGTGAAAGTAAGGTACACATTGAGGTTTTGTCAGTGTTGCGGGGAAATAGGCTACTGTCTCTTACCGGCTCACAACTGATGTGACAGTTGTTAAAAGACCGCAGGACATGAAATTTGGCTACTAATAATAAAAGTTATGTAATAAACGAAAAGCCGAAATAAGACCACTACCTCTTGCCGGCTCACAACCGATGTGGTAGTCGTTTAAAGGGTGGAGGTAATAATAATAATAATAAAAACGTCTTGTCGGTTAGGATGCTCGATGTCTCAGTCTTCATATAAGGCAAGGAATTCGAGACTGATAAAAATTTACTGGCTCTGTCGGTTAGGACGCTCGATGTGTCAGTCATCAAAAAGGTCGAGGGAATACCCGAAGTCGAAATAAGACTACTGGCTCTGTGGGTTATGACGTCCGATGTGTCAGTTGTTTAAAGGACCGAGGGCTAATAATGTTGCAATAATAATAATAATAAAGCCAAATTTCGACTTTGGGGTTATCTAAATAAAGCCTTCATCTCTGGACTCGTAGTTGAGTTGTTTCGGATGAAATAAAAAGGATAACTCCTAAATCATGCGAAATTAGAACCTTAATGTGAACCTTATTCCCAGCATATCGTCTCTTTAGGAAAGGATTTCAAGCTAATTATGGTTTAAACCGGTCACCTTTATAATAATAAGGCTTAATATATTTAAATAAGTGATCTCGTTTCACATTATGTTTTTCGAATAAAATCCTTAGATGAAATTAGGAATAAGGGAGCGAAAAGTAGCCGCGTTTACACAATTAGCATTTATGAGTAGTGTTAGCATCTAATCTTATATTTAGTTGTGATTTCGTTTTAATCTTGGTTTGGGGATTGTGAAAATCAAGGATGGCGAACTCCCGCTCTTAAAGCCTTTTATATGTTTTGTAATAAAAATTTTAAACTTAGTTTTTATCTATTATAGAATAAGTGGTTAAAACGGGGGCGCTTTAGAAATAAATGATTTTTGAACCTTCTTAATGGACCTTTGCTGTTCTTGCTTGATGTGAGGGGTCATAAGTTAAGGGGGGTTTTGAATAATTTCTTTTCGGGCGTGTTTTATAAACATTGCGTGTGGGACCAACAATGGCTAAGTGTGAGGGAATTTGATGTGTGCTTAAACACACATCATTTATATCCTAGAAAACACTATAAAACAGACTAAAACACTTAAATATGGAAAATTATATTGCAAATATGTTTGTATTGTGTTTTTATGTCTTGCAGGTATAAAGAATTGAAAAAACCGAGCAAAAACGGTGATTTTCGGGCTCGACTCGATCAAGTTTACTTATTATTCAAGATCAAGACAAAGTCGGAAAAATTCCCCGAGCATGCCATTGGAAAGAGCACGAAAATTCGAGTCCAACGGTGCCTTCATCTCTTATTGGGCCGGCCCGACACCATTTATATGGGTCGGACCGACCCATATTTATTAAAGACTCAAATTTAGACATGTTATACATGCTGCTGTCCTTCCACAAACCCACGTCCCAGACCAAGATTAAAAGAAGTGAAACTCGGCCCAATTCCTTGATTGCATTTGCTGCGGCCCAGTTTTGTAATATGATATCCTAGCCCAATTCCATGCTTGTCCCAAGATTTGGTACTACTTCTTGAATCTAACGCAGCAAGAGAGGATAAATGGGACCAGTATCAACCATCTTGAGATATCTTATCTTTCATTTTTTCGTATCTTATCTTATCTTTTTTTAGATTTAGAATAGGAGTAGCAGTAATGTAGTTATTAGGATAGAAAAATAGTTTTTAGCTTATAGTTTTGTTAAGATATTTCAACTTATTTTTCAGTATTGTTTCCAGCTTATTGTAATCATATTTTTTAGCTTAATATTATGAAAGAAGTTTGTGGTTTAATTTGCTTATTCTAGTTCTACTCTTTTTTTTGTTTTGGTTCAATTTTTTCGCTTATTTTTGGCTTAATTAGAACTCGAATAAGTTTCTTCTCTAGATTATTTCGAGATCTGATTGCCTCATCTTAGTTCGGTTAAGTTCCTAACTCGAATTAGTATTAGATCTTGGTTGATTAGCTTATTGTAGAGATAAACTCGTATGCTTATTCGATTTACTTATTTCATGAATTAGTTTGATTCGATTGTTAAGAGGTTGCAACGAGTCATTTGATCTCAGCTTATTTATAAGCTTGTGACACCACTCATATATCGAGATCTTATAGCTTATTATATAAGTCATTTTTTCTTCTTAATAGAAAAAAACGTTTTTAGTTTCAAATGTTTTAAAGTTTTGTCTAAATATTTCTCAGCTTCTTTGAATTCCAGTTGGTTAACCGAAATTTTTAAGAAAGGACATCAGTTGAGGTATTGGGCTTGGATCTAACATAGCCCAATATTTTTATAAAATCAGTTAATGAGATTTTGTTAAAAAAATATTTTTAAGAATTTCAGTTTAGTAAGAAGAGGATAAAAGACTTATTAAACTTGTTGATTTTTTACTTAACTTTACTTGTTTTGTGATGATGAAATCGGTTCAACTCATGAGGCGTGGAGCTTAAGAGTCTATTAAGCTAGCTTAATATCTCAAGTTTAATACTTAAAAGCATCTAAACTTAAGTATTTTGATAGTTTAATTAGATCGGGTGGTTACTTTGTTATCGACGCTTCTAATGGGTTCTACCTTTCTTTCTCATTTCAAATATCTTTAGTTTTAGTTAATATCTGCTTAATATGCCGTTTATTATTGTTCGTTTAGTTGCCATGTTTAGCGAGTAGATTTATATATGCTTGTTAAGTGAGTTGCGATTAGTGACTTAAATATGGATTAAAAAGTGATTTGTTGATTAATAATCTTTGGGTTATTTATATTTATTATTTGATTATTTTGAAGGGCAAAATCCGGAGAAATAATCAAACATCAAATCTAGTAATTAATACCTTTATAAGATTTTGTTTTCAATAAAAACCAACGTTGTGAGAAAATAATATTTTTATGGGTATTAATTCATCAACATTGAATCGAGTAATTTGTACCAAAATAAAGGATCGTTTTCAATAAAAACCAAAGTTGTGAGAAAACTATTTTTCTAAACGGCACTAATTCTTTATTTACTCTTTCTTCACACTTAATGATCTTTTCGCCTCGCTTGACAAGCATATCCGTTTTATATAGTTTAGATTTATTTGCTTAGTTTTATTATAGATTATTATTAGTATAATATCAAAACCCAAACAAAAAGATAATCAAGCATCAAATGAAAAACATTAACGTAAATCTCAATTCAATTCTCGATGTGGATACGACATCCAGAAGATAGATTTTCACTTGTCCTCAAGTGATTATTTTATCCAACAGGAAATACTTGAATATTACTTCGACACGCTTTTGACGTATACCAGTCTCAATACGCTTCTTCTTTGGAACCTGTACTGTTTCTACCTTCTCCACAGCAACGGTTACACCTTTCTTGGTAAGCAGGCCTGTTGGGAATTATAACTTGAGTTGATTATGACAAAACATGTTAAAGATGGAGGACCTACAAGACAAAGTATCAAAAGATCAAAAACTGAAAAATAAAAGATACAGGAAATATTATTTGATCTTATCTTTATTTGTTCTTATCTTGTCTTGTAAACCCTAACCCCTCTAGTATATAAAGAGGGGTAGGCGTCTAGTATTTGGCATCCAGAAATCATAGAGCTCTCCAATAAGAGTCGTCTAAAAGGTGTGTGTGCTTTGTAATAGTTGTTAGATAGTCATAGATGAGTCATGAATCATCTATGTACTAGTTAGCCTATTAGTGTTTTATGAATAAAGTTAACCTTGTTCATAACATTGATTGTGATCTTTATTCTTCCGCTGCGTGTTTCAATCAGTGTTATTATAACCTAGATGGGTTAGATCGTGGTTTAACAATTGGTATCAGAGCAGGTGGCTCTCGATATCTAGGATCTACAAGGTTTTATGGTGAAGAACGAAGAAGAAACCCTAAAAAGATTTCTAAGTTCGGATTTTTTTGGGCAGCCATGGTAAAACGGTCATAACTCATTCGTTAACCATTGGATCATCACGAAATTTAAACTGAAGGTTCTGCACACATATATCTACAATCTGACCGGAACGATCGTCAAGATAAGCTTTTGAGAAAAAGTTATGCTATGACGAATTTGGCTGCATAAAAGATAATTTGTTTTTAAGGTTCATAGTGTTACTAGTCCTGGTGAGTTACCCACATGGGTGATGATGAACCCTAGTAGCATTTTCTTGATGAGCGGCAACAAGAAGATATGTTCTTGTATTGGTGTGTAGAAGAAGCAGCAGAAAACACTAATTTTGATGTCGTGTTCCTGAAGAGAAGAAGGTACGAATTTTCTAATTTGTTTACTTGTTGAAATCGATAAATTAGGATTTTCAACAAACCCTAATTCGGTGAAAAAGAAAAATATGGTTCTTTAGTAAACAGGAGAGACACATACAATTTATATTACATAATTCGTCCTATGTGGTGGAGATTGCACACGACAAAAGAAGACTATCTAAGAGCAGCAGCTATCGTATACTGTTATTAGATGTTTTGACGTGGAAAGAAGTCAAGAATAACTTATATATTCTTTTCTATATATCATTGGCCGACAAAGAAATCTCTATAAAGAAAGAAGGGATTTTGTTATAAAAATAGAAGATATTTTGGTCAAAGATGGTGTACGTGATAAACATGTAGGTTGTATTCAAATGGTTTTGATAAATTTAATATTGGCATGTGCGTGATAAAGCTAAAGTAGGCTTTAAGGTTAGTACTGCTCTTGGACGTGATTATTTGTGATGTTAATATATTATTGCTGCTACGAGTTCACGATCTAGTAGATTTTGTTTATGAGCGTTGGATATTGTTCATAGGGTTTGGGCTCAATGAGCATGAGCTTATAGTTACTACTGTTTGTTGTTTAAAGCTGCAAACAGAATTCTGTTCGTATACAAGTATATTTTAATATTGTTGTGTATAAAAGTACTGCTCGTGTATTGGGCTTCAATATGTTAATACTGTTTGAAGATTATAAAGGAGAAGCATGTGTGTATACAATATCCAAAAACGTGGGCCATGGAATGTTTAAGGAGTTTGTTTCTACTGCCCAAAGGTATGCAATATTAGTACTGTTCGAATACAGTAGTTAATACTGTTTTTGATAAAGTTAATACTGCCCATACATGGTTAAGTCTGGTGGAGTTAGTGATAGTTTAGCAACAGTTCTGTGACCATTAAAGTGTCGCTAATAGCTCATGGGAGGAAGGAGACCTCAGGATAGTGACGGATTCACGACAGATCAATGACAAAAAATTATGTCGCTAACAACAGATATTGACAGCCTTGGGACAGCAAAATGTGTTTAGTTTGACTAGCTTTGTCCGATATAGCTAGTTTGTACTGCTAGCGTTGGCCGATATCAGATAACACACACTTTTTGGTTTATTGGACGTGTTTGAATCTCGAATGATGATGGCTTGTTGTGGAAAGTATTGTGAAGACATTTGATGCAATGGCTTTTTAATCAATTATGTGACAAGGGTACCCTTTTTGTTCGTAGATCGCCGAAGTGAGGCAACGGTACAAATAAGGACTACAAGCAGATCACCGGATGAGGCAGCAGTCACATAAGAGAGGATGATGTTATTGCACTTAGATGTTTCTCATTAATAATTACTATTTGAAGCCAACACGGACGTATTTGGATCTTGAACAGTTATGAAATTATGGCTCATTTTTGGTGATTATTTTGAAGAAGATTAGTTATTACTTATATGATGTTGTGGTTGATTTTCACAGGTGCGTATCTTATTATATCTCAAATGGCTTACAACATTTTGAGGTAACTTGTTTGTGCTTAAATGGTGTTGACGAAGACTTGATGAATCTAGCAAAGGTGTACGATCTACCTTATGATGCTTACTACGTACATTTGCTATCACTTTAAGGAGTTACGTTGTTGTGCTCAGTGTCTCATATAGAAGATGAGGATTTTGTCAAGAGATTACGATCTACTTATATTTTGGTCTTGGTATAAGTTCGACGTCACGTGGATAGTGCAAGACATAAGACACAAGCTTGGGAGATTCTACTTCTTCAACATATGGGTAATACTCATTTTTCTTCATTGATAATTTGCTGCTTGGAGCCTACTAAGTTCGTGATTCAAGAGATGGTAAACATATTAAGGGGAAGCTTATTGTTTATTTACCATCTACATGCACTCCTATTTGATTATGACAAAAAGGGGAAGAGTGCATGGATTCAGGGGAAGTTCTTCATCTATATTAGCTTCAGGGGAAGCTTGTGCTTATTGGTTTTGTCATTAATCAACTAGGGGAAGATTGTTGGGAATTATAACTTGAGTTGATTATGACAAAACATGTTAAAGATGGATGACCTACAAGACAAAGTATCAAAAGATCAAAAATTGAAAAATAGAAGATACAGGAAATATTATTTGATCTTATATTTATTTGTTCTTATCTTGTCTTGTAAACCCTAACCCCTCTAGTATATAAAGAGGGGTAGGCGTCTAGTATTTGGCATCCAGAAATCATAGAGCTCTCCAATGAGAGTCGTCTAAAAGGTGTGTGTGCTTTGTAATAGTTGTTAGATAGTCATAGATGAGTCATGAATCATCTATGTACTAGTTAGTCTATTAGTGTTTTACGAAGAAAGTAAACCTTGTTCATAACATTAATTGTGATCTTTATTATTCCGCTGCGTGTTTCAATCAGCGTTATTATATCCTAGATGGGTTAGATCGTGGTTTAACAAGGCCTTTACCTCTACCTTTTACTGGTGTTTCTCCCTTAGACTTTGCCAAGTAGTCTAGGTAATCTGCAGAAGCCTTTATTTCATCATTCATCATTTCTAAGGGAATTGCCATTCCATAGATTAGGTCTTTTGCTCCCTTGTTCGCAAACTTTAAATATCCAAGCACTGCATCAAGCTTTATCACATGCTGGTTTGAGTGATGTCCCTTAGATACATTGTTGTTCTTAGAGAGAATGTGTTTGATGATGAGCTTTCTGAATCTGGAAAAAGGTAGCAGCTCCTTCTTCTTAGAACTTATTTTCCTGTAGTCAATCTGAAACTTGAAGTCTTCCCAGATCAGTTTAGCATAGTTAACATCTGAGTTTGTAACTATTCCTTAAAAACTTGTAGCAATGCCAGTCTGGGTCTATCAAATCCAGAAGCCTTCATGGTTAAGCATCTATTGATCATTGACATGAAAGTTCTCCAAGGTTGGTACATGTTGTTGATTACCATCTTTGATACTTGTTCAAGGTCTTTAGGATATCTAAGCTTCTTGATGAATGAAATAATTTCATTTTCTAGAGGTGGTTGAACAAATGGATGATCAAAGTCTTTAGGAGTTATTTGTAAAGCTTCATGAAGCAAGTCTGCATTCACTTTAAAGCTTTGATCATCCAGGGTGAAGGTATAAGACTTGGTCTCTAAGGTGTATGCATCTATATGCCAGAATTGTTACATGTAAATTTTTGGTACATCAGTAGTTCCAATCAAAGCATTGAAGAAGGAATGCTGCCTCAGAATTGCCAAACAGAGTTTGTAGATGACATCGGGTTATGGTTTCTCTAATGCAATTCTAAAGTTGCTGTATCTAATTCACAATTGATCTTTGATTAAAACCAATTCTAAATCTGGACGGTCTTGTTGTTGTTGTTCAACCATTGATTCTGCTAAGAATTTCATTCCACATTCATATTCATGACAATTAAGGCACATATTTGATTGAATATCCTTTGAGTTTTAAATGATGTTTGTTTTAGTGACAAGTTATTTGATCCTGTTTTAAGTTCAAGTTATTAAAGTTAAACATTGGTCAAGGTCAACAGTCAATGGTCAAAGTCCATGGTCAACGGTCAATATCGTGGTCAAACAATCCATATTAAATCAAAACAGTCCATTATAAATTTAAACAGTCCAAATTACATTTTTGTGGTTCAATTTTAACTTTATACTTCTTGTTTAATTAACTATGACTTAATAATGCACATTCCTTGTTAATTTGACACTTAAAATTGTTTAACTCAGAAACTTTGCCAAATCGCTTGATTTAGATCAAACCGCAGGGTCACATTAGTCAAACCGCAGGGACAAGTGAGTCAAACCGCAGGTCCAAACATGGTCAAATCGCGAGACAAATGAGATCAAACCGTTGTATTTAACTTGGTCAAACCACGGGCACTTCAAGTCAAACTGCAGGGGTCAACCTAGGTCAAACAGCGGGAATGATGGTGTCAAACCACGGGCACCTGTGGATCAAACCACTGGAATTGACTTGTCAAATGATGGGACAAAGTCAAGTCAAACCGCAAGATTAATTTGTCAAACCGCAAGATTATCCCTGTCAAACCGCTTGACCAAACGTGGTCAAATCGCCTATATATATCTACCAAACCGCATATCACATACACATTTTAACCCTCAATAATGACACTTCTAACACATATTTAAGCATGGCATTTCCACAAAGAATTCATACACAACAACAATAACTCATTTAAACACGAATCCAAACTATTTCTAAGCTTAAATTGCAACCTAAGGCTTCTTCCCACTTGGATTTGAGTTAGGATAAACTAAAAATGGTACAAGAGTGTACACATACAAGAACTAAGTCTTATTTAAGCAACATTATCTTGTCTACATTCAAAAACTCAAACCGCGGCACTCAATAAATCAAACACATAGTTTCATGACTTCAAAATTCAAACAAGATTACTCCTAGGCCATTAGGAGACTGCTCTAATCATCTAGAACTCAAACCCACAAACACCATTACAACCTACACGGATTTCCTTTAAACTCGCGCCTAAAATCATTCCTAGCAATCACATGAATTCGTTTCATGAAACATTGTTTTACCACAAGTATAGTAACACCCAAAATAACAAAAGCCCTATGATTAGTTCCACCTAATCACAACTTTGTTCGTATGAACCCTAATTCAAAAATCAAAGATTTCGAGTGATTAAGGGTGTTCCACACTAATTCCTTTAAATCTAAAGACTTGTGGATGATAATGAACATATTTCTAGTATTACCTATGCTGATAACACGAGTTGATGATCTTTTTTGGTTATGTTTGAGCGGTTTGAGAGAGTGAGTGACAATTTTTTTTTGAATTAAGCATAGACAAACCGCACCCTTATGGGTTTATCTTTTGAATTTTCGATTTTGGCACACACAGCCCCTAGAGTCTCATGTGTTTAACATTTTCAATTGCAATCTTTCCTAAGGCTTAACCTAATTTACGAATTAACAACTTTAGTCCTTGTACTTTATATGCCTAAGACTACTAAGCCACAAATTGTATTTTAAGTCCCTAAAGTTTTAAACTAATGAAATCTAAAGCCCTTGAAGTTACAATAACTTATCTCCCCTTCAAAAATTGATCCGTCATTATCAAAAGCTTTATCCGTTTATTTCGTGATTTATTTTGAAAGACCGTTTTAAAAGATTATTTGTTAGCACTTTCCCCCTCAAACAATGACCTGTTTTCTATTTAAAGAGCTATAGTCATTGTTTGAGTGGTCGATTATCTTTTAAACCTTTTTCTGATTAGTGAAAAACACTGATTCTTTTTGAAAGACATCACATTTTCACCTTATGAAAGAAGATTTCTCTTCTCCTGAAAAATAAATGCACTGACACGTACACTTATTTTATTAAGAATGCACGGGTTGTGTAGCAAAGTATATATAAACCTTTACATGAACATGAAGTAGTTCATACCCGAGAAAATTTAATTTCTTGTTGAGAGGTCAAGTTATCTTTCTGATGATATACTTGCCTTTAAGATGATGTCCGGGTTGCAGTCTGAAAAAACTGCAAACCATTGACATGTTTTGAAAACAATTGTAACTTCTGCTCGAACTTTATTTACAGCCCCGTGTCATTATTAAATGATATTTCTAAGGCCGTAAATATTATTGATTTCATAAGACATGTCACGAAGCATATTTTTGTATTTTTCTGAATTTTTTAATTTTGTAATTGCTTTTGGGTTTTATATTTTTGTATTTTCTTTTTATAAAAAATTAAAAATCTTTTTGTGTTTTTATTTGTCTAATAATTTACATAAGATACATGAAGAGTGTCCACCATTACTCTTCGTCAGATTCTGTAAGACTTTTCAATGTCTCCGGAGACATGCTCTTCATTCCAAGCCGGCTAAGTAGACATGCTCTTTATAGTGGTTCGGCTACGAAGCTCTTCTTCACCCTACTCTAATCCCCGAGTATCCTACTCGAGATTTCACTATGTCAACAAGCTCCCTTCAGGCGGAGAAAACCTTTTACACGTCGCTTACGTTATTTTATGACACTAAACTAAATGTCGAGTCCTAATCTTAGCTAGAACCAATCTACCACTTCACAATCAATATACAATCACTAGATCTACACTATCGAATTTACATAATATCCGAATCACACAAATAAATAAGAGAATTACAATAGAGTTGATGCTTAGAAGAAAGGAGAAGAGATCACTAATTAACACTTCGTTTCTTAATGAATACGAGTGTTCTTCTCTTGCACTTGAATGAGAGGGAAGAGATGAGAAGAAGAGATTAGATCACTTGAAACAAGATCAACAGATGTTAGTGATCAAGATGTTTAGTGAGAGAAAGAAGGTTTTTAGAGAGAGAAAGAAGTGTTAGAAAATTCATGCAAAGAGGTCTGATTTTTAGCAAGAGGTGGACCAGTATTTATAGGCAGGAAAAGCCAACGGTAACTGGCGGCGGTCCCGGCGGTCCCATATATATAAGGGGGTCGCCATGCCTATAAGGGGGTCGCTAGTAGACTCCGCTCTCTTTTTTGTCTTTTTGTGGGGAATGTTGTATCTGGTATAGAAGCTTCCATTTTGGGGGGAAAATTTGAATTTCAAATTTTAAGTTTTTAATAAAACTTTTCTTTTAATTAGAAATTATTTTGTATAATTAACTTTGTGAAAATCTTTGTAAAAATGTAATGGATAAGAGAAAAATATTTTCTTGATCACTAATCATGCTTAATGATTTGTTTTTTCATACCTTAAGTGATTACTAATCTTGGAAATGGAATTTTATGATTTATAATTTGTAAACGTTTAATTTTATCGTAAACATTTTTACATTTTGTTATTATCAAAACTTTGAGAGGTCAAAAAATATAAATAACGTTTTTAGACATTATTTGTATTAACAAAAATACATATATCAGCTTTTGATTTCATTCACTGTCATTGGTTGGATAACACAATGCACCAAAGACATGAAGATATTTTAAATATGGTTTCTATCATGTAGAAGCTCATATGGTGTTTTGTTGTGACGACTACGTATCAGGGAACGGTTCTGGGCATAATAAGCTGTTGCAACTGTCTCTGCCCACAAATATTATGGTGCCTTAGAAAATATCAACATAGTACGAGCAGCTTCGACTAAAGTCTGATTTTGCCTTTCGACAATGCCGTTCTATTGTGGAGTGCGTGCAACTGATGTTTGGTGAGAAATCCTAACATCTTCATAGTCAGTCTTTTAATGTCTGATTAACAAACTCTGTGCCATTATCTGTTCGTATATTTTTCACACCCCGCCAAGGCAAAAACGCAAGGCGTAACGAGAATGGATATCATCACAACACAATGGTGGCTATATAGAGAACTACAATGCATAAAAGAAACCAAGGTATAGACACGAGGTGTCATGAAAATACTCAAACAAACATGAAAGATAACTGACGTCTTGTATTGAAGCAAAAGGGGTTCACGTCAATACCAAGACATGCAAACATCCAAAATAAACCTAAGCAATTCAAATCAACAACATTCAATATTCATCCATGCATGGAATAAACTAGGAGATTAAACTCCGCAAGCAACCTATGATCTCTCTATCCACTCCTCTTATTCTTAAGATCCTCATGATTCTCACCTAAAAATGATGCTTAAAAACGTCAACACAACGGTCGGTGAAAGTCATAGGTTTATGACACACAATTCAAACTTTAAATCAATTACTGTGATTAATAAATCAGAACATGGCAGACAGTTAGGCTAGCTATTATACACGCTAACATGCATATGTACAAAACAACCACAATCAGGAAGGAACGTGTCCCACGATCCAAGCCACACCAAAATATCACACAGAGTTGGGTACCCTCTGATCGGAATCATACAGTAATGGGTAGAAACTTTACCCTCTAATCGGAATGACACAGTAATGGGTAGTAACGTTACCCTCCGATCCAAATCACACAACATGGGTAGGAACGTTACCCTCCGATCCAATAACACATAAACATTTAGCACATATCATATAATAGCCACATAAATGTCCATGCATCAACTAAACTACATAATCACAACAATTAAAACATTTCAAAACCATTTGCATCATTTCCATCCCAATTTAAAAACAATGTAAAAAGGGGGACTATGAAACTCACCTGATGCTCAATTTAGCTTCCCAAATTTCCTAGCACAAAACTACACAATACAATATAAACGTGTTACACGCGACTAAGCCAAATGCTTAAGTCCATGTAACAATCATATGATAGATGTCTAAGGGGTATACAGACCTCCATGGGTCACCCCAACACCATGCCCAACTTTAACCCTCTCATTTACTCATAAGTCTATGTTAGCCTCAAAATATATTGAGTCGAACAATGGAAGTTCGTTCATTATATTAGGTCTCGGTCACTTCTACCGAACCTAATAAATTCTCAAATAAATCAACTATGTACACTTAGGTGTTTACTAACTACCTCATATTACCCAAAATCTATACACATGTGCAAATGCCTCAAATAAATTCCCAACTCAAAAGTACCCAGATTTGGATCTGAACGCGCACTAAAATGTTTGACCTTGTTAACCATACTTAGACAACTAATCAGAAGCTAGATTTTTTGTGTGAAGTTAATACACATATAGAACTTGACTTCTGTGTTTTGGCTAAATTTAATTCGAATTTTAAATAGGGGTTTTACCTCTCTAATTCTGACCTGTATTTACTGTTTTGATAACTTTTCTTGTAGCTAACATTTAACTAACTTCCAGAACTCAAAATCGTTCAAGGTGTAACACCCCCAAAATGGGTCGCAGCGGAATAAGCATTCGGGGCGTGTTACTTCAAGATAAACAGCACAAGATATATATAAGAACGACACAAAAGTCTTTTAAATTGATAATTGGATTTAAATTAAAAGACATATTACAAAAAGCTTATAGCTTCACTTGTTCCTTTATAATATTACAAATGAATGGACATAGATTTCCAAATATGATATTAAAAGTCTATTTAAAGCGTGCAATCCAAAAAAGTGACCAATGCATCCTTGGCACCTCGTGCCTATTGGACCTCATGAAAACATGCTTTTAAAAGCTTAACAATATATTCGGTGAATTAATAGTTTATGTATTTTAAATTATGCTGGAACCGCAAAGACTTCTCCCCGTGATGTTACAACATATGACAAACAATCACAAAACCAGACTACCATTTGACACTAAGCTCATTGCCACTGAAGCTCGACAGTCTTGTTCGCAAAAATATTGCTACTCAGCCGAAATGATGTTCATAACCCCGAAACATCCCTTGGAATTCGACATGATATACTTCGTTCCCGGTGATAGCTAGTCAATCCGAACGGGAGTGTTTCAGTTTCCAAAATAGATCTATTATTAACACTTCGCGCTCAACAATGTTAACTTCCCCACTATTCTATGCAATTGTCAAGTACATGATAATGGCTTATATTGGTTATCGTACTTAGGCAAAATGTAATCAAATGCAAATATACCACTTGCGTCCCAATTTGTGTAAAACAAAAGCATGTTTCATCCAAATAATAGTAAATCAGTATAACTGTAAAAGTGTGGGGCTATGAACTCACTCAAGTGACTGTGATCTGTTAATTTTATATCAAGGTGGGAATGCTTACACGTTTATTCCGAATGCTACATAATCTATATTATTAGGTCGTTTAAGTACGCCGAGTACTTATATTAATAACATTGAATATAATCTTATTAGTTGTTACACCGTACTAACTCCGTTCGGGTATCATTAATTAAGAGGTAATGACCATGACCGTACGAGAAGTTATCGACACTTTAAATCGTAAATCCATCAAATGTCGCGATATTGCCATCCGAAGAGGCCCTCTTTATGAAATCTAGTATTATAGCACTTTGATAACCACAGTAATATTCTATATTGCTTATTTCACAAATGTTTGAGTGAAAACATATTTATAATTGTAAAACATTTATAAATATCTTTATAATGTAATTATAGTTATTCCTGGTAGGGTTGTTACTACTGGTAGTGTTGTTACTACTGGTAGTGTTGTTACTACTGGTAGTGTTGTTACTACTGGTAGTGTATTAGTTTATTTTCTAAGTCTGACCCCACTAAAATGACCTACTAAATCACATTTTTATGACTCGGGTTCTAAAGAGAATTTATGCGAAACGATATTTTGAACAACTTTCCAGTTCTGTCCGAGACTCGAAACTCGACCGAAATGGGCGAAAAAGCACTCGCATCAGATCTGATGCAGTGTATTAATTACCAAAAAGCCAGATTTTGCCCCCGCCTTACGACCCGTTATCACTCACTTTTAGACTTAAAGAACCTCGCGGGGAAGTAAAACGACTTTCCGAATGACTTTCATGTTTCGGCCGAAGACCGAAACGGACTCGAAAGTGCCGCAAATACCATCTTAAAATCCTGACAGAAACCACTAACTTAACAAATGCTGGATTTTTATACCTCGAATATATACCTCGTTTTCGCTCTAACTTTTTCGTTATAAATCCGTTTGACAAGTTTCTTACCTTTTCGGAATCGTCGTGAATCATACTACTTTATAAAAATATAAAATAATGTGTTATATATACGAATTTTGGACAGAATCTTTGAGTGACCTTGTTGAATCCATTTTTAACCTTGCTTTTATACCTTACTACTTTTGTAGTTAATCATTTTTACACCAACTTAATATGGTACAATACTTTCTCATCCCTTTTAACATGATATTAGCAATATCTCAACATATATAATAGTGTGCAAAATGATCATTACAAGTAAAAACTCCATTTACATGTTAAAAATCCTACATGGTGATTCAAGCTACAATAGAACTAACATATGCATAAAATGAATATTGAAAGAACATAAAGGGTTCTAGATGACCTTATGGTGTATGATGATGATGATCAATGTAATCTAAACCCTTGTTTAGATAAAAATCCAAAGCTTGCACCAAAGAAAACCCTAGTTTTCTTAAATAAACCTTAGCTTTCCAAGTGAAAACCCTAGCTTCCCTTTTCTTGATTAAAGCTTGAATATGGTTAACCAATGCTTGGAAATATCTTAGAATGTCTTAGATATGATGTGTATAGGTGTGTATAGGTTGTATAAAATTTGGTATGGATTTGTTACAAAGGGTTGTTTGAGCCGTGGCCTAGTAGAGAGCCAAAGGGAGGGTTTTTGATCTTTTTGGTTAAGTGTTTTACTTGTATGAGTTCCTATCTCTAGTTATGCATGTATATAAGGAAAGTCTTGGTCAAAAAGGTGCAATAGTAGTCTTAAACAAGTCTCATGGTCTTAAGGAAGACTAGTTGGTCAATATGAAACATGGTATGGCTATCTTTAATGCAAAGGTGATGTACAAAGACCTAGTTGAGTGTTCTTATGTCCCCATCAAATTAGAACATCCCATGAATATAAGGCTAGGTGATTGACTAGCTACATTCTTTTAATAATAAGAAAGTTACTATGCACTTGTTGGTGAAAAATAAAATGTAATAAGTAATGTGTAGTTACTATTAAATCAAGGAATACTTGCAAAATGATATGTCCTTGGTAATTTATTGTTAAATGGGGCGTCCCATATATATTTTGATTTGGAGTTGCTTTTTTTTTTATTATAAATGAAGTAAAGTTTTATAAACTTTTTGATCATACAAAAATAATACTAGGCAATTTTTTTGAAGCGTAGAAATATTTTTGTGGTTCCGGGTATGCTAAAACTTAATTTGTCGCGAAACGTATTAAATTTACGTAACCAATAAAAATGAATGAACAATGACAATAATTATTCTCAAAATAATTATTCAATACTTGATTGATGTAAACGCTTAATTATTTGATGCCCGTTTACATTGAACGCTAGTTTTTTTAGCCTACGCGATTTAGCTTAACGTTTACGATTTAAGACAAACGCGTACAATACAAAAGATACATAATAGATTTATCGACGTCGTCAATTTCTTGAAAACACAGGGTGTTATAGACTTCCCCCGTTAAACGAGCCTTATCCTCAAGGTTCATGATGCAGCACTTGACGACGGTGCGCTCTTGTTGAAGAGGTGTGGGTATTTCTTCTTGAATTGATCTTCACGTGAACTCAGGACCTCTCTTGGAGTTCCATCGAACCTTGACTAATGGGAACCTTGACTAATGGGATACGGCTTCGCTTTAATCGTTTGACCTCACGATCTGTGATCTCTATCGGTTCCTCGACAAACTGAAGCTTGTCATCAAAATGAAGTCCATCCAACGGAACGGCTAAGGGTTCGTCGGCATAACACTTCTTTAAGTTGGACACGTGAAATGTATTATGAACTCTGCTCAGCTCCTCAGGAAGCTCGAGCTTGTATGCAACGTCTCCAACCCTTTTTATTACCTTGAAAGGTCCAACAAACCTGGGATTTAATTTCCCTCGTTTGCCAAAACGTACAACCCCTTTCCAAGGCGAAACCTTGAGCATCACTTTATCTCCAACCTCAAACTCCATCGGCTTACGCTTCAAATCAGCGTAGCTCTTTTGTCTATCACGAGCAGCTTGCATCCTTTGTTTAACTTGAATGATTCTCTCAGTCGTCTCTTGTACTATCTCTGGACCGGTGAGTTGAACTTCTCCAACCTCAGCCCAACAAACAGGCGAACGACATTTTCTACCGTAAAGTGCCTCAAAGGGTGCAGCCTTAATGCTAGCATGATAACTGTTATTGTATGAAAACTCGACCAATGGCAAATGTTTAACCCAACCATTTCCAAAGTCGATCACACAAGCTCTAAGCATATCTTCGAGAGTTTGAATGGTTCTCTCGCTTTGTCCGTCAGTTTGCGGATGATATGCCGTACTCATATCCAAACTTGTACCCAAAGCCTTCTGAAGTGACCTCCAGAAATTCGATGCGAACCTAGGGTCACGATCACAAATAATCGAGACCGGTATTCCATGCCTTGTTACTACTTCCTTCAGGTACAATCTCGCTAGTTTCTCCAGAGGGTCAGTTTCTTTCATGGGTATAAAGATTGCTGATTTTGTAAGACGGTCAACAATTACCCAAATGGTGTCATACCCTTGTGATGACTTAGGAAGCTTTGTGACAAAATCCATCATGATATTGTCCCACTTCCATTGAGGTATCTCGGGTTGTACCAACAAACCCGATTGTCTCTGATGTTCAGCCTTGACCTTAGCACAGGTCAAGCACTTGCTAACATAGGTGGCGATGTCGGCTTTCATATTGGGCCACCAATATAGCTTCTTTACGTCTTGATACATTTTCTCGGAACCTGGATGGATAGAATACTTTGATTTGTGGGACTCGTGCATGATCACAGTCCGCAAATCGCCATAACAAGGTAACCAACTCCTGCCATTGAGGCATAGGGTTCCATCCGTACGAGGTTCTAACTTTTTTGTCCTAATTGCCTCTGGAAATTTAGCATTTTCAATCAGCATACCTCCAACATCCTCACTCTTGATGTTTTCTGGTTTCCGTGCTTCATTCTGAGCATTCAAGATTTGGTTAGGAAGGTCCAAGCTAATAGTCATGACTAAGGCTCGAACTCTTAACGGTGGTTCTCGTCCTTTCCTGCTCAAAGCATCAACAACGACATTTGCTTTCCCTGGGTGATAACGAATATCGCAATCGTAATCACTAAGCAACTCTAACCATCGGCGTTGTCTCATGTTTAGTTCCTTCTGATCAAGAATGTGTTGTAAGCTCTTATGATCAGTGAACACTGTACACTTGGTTCCATACAGATAGTGCCTCCAAATCTTTAGAGCGAACACTACTGCTCCAAGTTCCAGATCATGAGTAGTATAGTTCTTCTCATGGATCTTTAACTGGCGGGATGCATAAGAAATCACCTTTTCTCTTTGCATCAACACAGCGCCCAAACCCTTCTTTGAAGCGTCGCAGTATGCGATGAAATCTTCGCTTCCTTCAGGTAATGCAAGGATTGGTGCACTGCACAACTTTTGCTTCAACAGTTGAAAAGCTGCTTCTTGTTTATCTCCCCACTCAAACTTGACCTTCTTTTGAGTAAGCTTAGTCATTGGTTTGGCGATCTTTGAAAACCCTTCAATGAATCGTCGATAATACCCAGCAAGACTGGTATGTGCTTAATTACACATACCATTTTCTATTAAAAACGGACTTAAAAGACTAA
>BQNB010037530.1:0-49375 GCA_026074375.1 Tanacetum coccineum
AATGGAATTTCCTATAATATGCCCCATAAGATAGAATAGTACAACTCGCTATCAGACCGAGAAAGAGAGCACACTGAGTCAGTCAACCTCAGGAATGAGGAGGACAAAAGAAGAGGGGTGGAGTACGTGATGAGCAAAATATTAGGGGTTTACAAAGAATGTTTAGAGCTTTGACCAGAATATGCGACTGGAATTGCTGATGAAGGAGAAGTCACGTAAGGACGTGTGACTTTGAGTCTAGCTATAAGACTCGTAAATAAATAAAAGCACTTTTTAGGAGGCAACCCAATATTTATTTTCCCTCATTTAGGAGTGACTTGTGTTTTAATTCTTCTCGTTTATTCTTTTATGTTTGAATTATTTTGTAATCATGCTTTATTTTGTTTGTAACTTCGTCTTATTACAATCAAATGTATTTTGTATAAAATAAGTGTAGGGGAAAATATCCGGTTTATAAGAACCAATTCAAACATTTAAAATAAATTGTTTAGATTAATTCACGTTAGTTTCGAGTCATATGATTGTAATGATTAATCCCAGGTTTTATGCTGTTTTACACAGGATATAACTAACAAAATTGCGTGCAGGATATTTTTCAACAAAAACAAAGAAGAAATCTTCACAGTGGGTGGAGACGGCGTCAGGATTTTTCCTAACGGCGTCGCTCCACCAGACATGTGAAGATTCAAAAAATTTCAATTATTTTTGAAAAATAAATTGTGCAATATCTAAAATTTGTAATTTTTTTGTAAACCTGCAGAAACCTATGATTGTATCATCACTTTCATCATATCTTTACTGTTATTATAGAGTCAACCTTAAAGTTTCGTTGTATATATCATTTCCTGCAGATTTTACGCCAGGTGTAGTTGTCTTTGTCTTTGATTCACATGTTATATTTGATGAGAAGAAGCTTGGAAGTTCTTAGGAAGTTTCATTGGACGATTCTTGGAGGACGATCTAACCAGTTATCGCATGTTTCTTTTCCATTATTGAGCAAACCAGGGGAGTATTAGTTTCTTTTACTTGTTGTCTTTTCCCTTTATTCTTTTTACGGGTACTTTTTAAGAACACTGGGGACAATGTTCAACTTAAGTGTATGGGGAAATAAGCCTTAGAAACTATTATTTCAATGGCCATTTGCTTGTTCCTTAAAATGATGGGTAATATATCGAAACATAGCATAAAAGGTAATTTTAACCGAAATTTAAAAAAAAATCTCTAACACATACTGACGAAAACCAAATATTAATAGCGTCATGGATAGGAATTTATATGACTAACACAAAAACCCTCAAAATTTCACCCCAAAAATATGAGGTTTGCCTTTAGATCTATAGGAATTCGGGTATCCATTATTGATACCCAAGATAGTTTATACCTTTAGCTTGTTTGAGTTAAGGTTCGAATGCAGTCATATGTGTCTATTCTGTCGTTATGGATGTGTACGTATAGTGTTTGTCTCCTTTTCTAGAACATTGGTATCAGTTTTAAATTATATGAGTGTACCGGTAGTATATTAAATTCTAGAACTTGTTTTTGTGATGCATCCCGAGACCGCATAGTGAGTATTAGGATTTGCCAGATAAAAGGCACTAGGATTAACCTATGTTTTAAACCTGTATTTGTTATGATGGTCACATCGATCATATAACTATCCCACACCTGTGCTTCACACTCATTTGTAGTGCAAAATTCTCCTAGTACAACCCTTTGAGCCTATCATTTTTCACGGTTCTCGTAATTTTTTGGTTAAGTCGGACTATTAATGAAGAGCATTGTCAACCTTGAACCAATTGTTACACCCAAATCGCCTTAGCCTACCTTGTATGTACTCGCTTTTAGTACATTATTGTTTTAACCCAAGTTAATTATTGAGTACACGGTTGCTAAGTCCTTATCCTTGTAAATACAGTTTTGGGACGATTGAGATTCACGGTAGTATTCATCTTATGAAAAATTAGAGAAGAAGTAATTTACTACCCTCAATAGAGCTCAATAAACTCCATGTTATGTTGATCCACCTTAATTCGGGTCATTAGTTAGATTGTAATCATCGAGTATGTAAAAGTTCAAGCGTACGGGTGTATCTATAAACCCCCGTGATGTATTATATGTTTAAGCAATGGCAGGGCAAAAGTGTACAAAAAAATTATATATAAAAAAAGTGAAAAAAATATACGGGCTGCCATTTGCTTATGTTTATATTTATCATAGAGTCAAGAAAAGAAAAAGAAAAGAGATTGATGTAGAGTTATATAGAGTTTGTATATCTTGTCCGAGTTTTTGGCTTAGCAACCCAGTCAGCGTGTATTCTTATAAATAATTAGCTAACCCTTTCAGCCCAAATTCACCCAAAAGTCACTCCTCAAGTATATCCCATCCGTTTCCATTTCCATTAATGTTATCTTACACCCACACACCATAACCCTTTAAAAGACCTCTTTGATAGTAATGATTAATACTTTCGCCTAGCGGTGGAGGTTTGATCATTTACCAAGCCTATGATAATTTATATGCTACGACAGGTAATGAGTGTTAATTTTCCGTTTCCCATAGTTGTTATAATTTATTATACACCCGAGAGAAAGAGAGAATCCAAACATTTATGTGAGGTGTTAGTGTATATTTTCCGTGCTTTTAATTACGAGGTCTAGAAGGTTGTGTTGTAAACTGCTTTTAAAGAGTAGGTTAAATGCCCCAAATATTGCTATTGTATAGGTAGAAAAGCTCATTTGCTTGAGGACAAGAAAATCCTAAGTGTAGGGGTATTTGATGAGGTGTCATTTTATACACTATTTCAGGGTCATTTAGCCCCCTAAATCATGCAAATATGCCCAGATTATGTGTTTAATCGTTTGTTTTCAGGTTTTTAGCACTTGGATGACATTTGGAGGAAATACACGTGACTTGGGCTCATTTAGAGAAGAAACGGACAAGAATACGGCTCTACACCAAGTATCTTGAAGAACCACGCATACAGAGCGTAGAGACGGCGTCGCAAGTATAAAGCGACGGCGTCGTGATTTTCAAAGTGACGGCGTCGAGGATTTTGTGACGGCGTCAGAACGTAGCCGCCTTAAAGTGGATCTAGAACCATCGACGTGGCGACGGCGTCATGGATTCAAAGCGACTCCGTCGCGTCGTTATTCTTATATATACAAATTGATTTTAGGGTTTTGAGTGTGTAACTTTATATAACTTTTGGGAGACGAACCCTAATCATATTAGCATCTTTATAGGTCGTTTTTAGGGCCTTAAAACCCTATTGTAACTACCTTAATCCATGTTTTAATAAAGTAAGATTGTTTATCTTCCATCATTCAACATGTCTATGTGTTGTTTGATTGATTTATGTTTTTGCTTTTTTTATAACATGCTAGGCTAAATCCTCATTTATATTTACTTATGATTGTATGAAACATAGATTGTAGATCATTTTCATGTTGCTTCTTGTAATGTATGTGCGCGTTAGGATTTAAAAAACTAGCCATAAGATATTAAATTGGCATAGACGTCTAGGGAAATTCGAGTGTGTAGAAAGGATACAATCGGTTACAGTCTTCATACTACATTACCCTTAATATGGTTGATCCCTCTTAAGATATTTCAATTGCATTTAATATACTCGTAGGGGCCTTGTAATAGTCTTCATACTACCTTACTTGTGCGTTGCCTTAACGAAATATTAAATAGATGGCGGGTTCGTGTAATTCGTTCATGACTTAGGAAATACTTACACAGATCATCACAAGTGTGACAAAGCAACATGATTGGGAGAAGCAATCTAAGGAGTAGTACATGATTAAGTAAATACATCTTTTTATCATAAAGTTATCGCAAGTATATTAGATTAAATTTAGTTTAATTTAGTTAATCAAACAAACCTCTCAAACCAATGATTTTTACTGCTTTCATAAAAATATAAAAATACGAAAAGAATCTTCTCTCAGCCCCATAGACCTCTGTTAGATCTTGATCGAGCACTCCCAACCTATTCCCCTAGAGAACGATAACAACCATCGAGTCTCGCCTATACTACACTGCAACGATTAGGTGCACCGCCTAAGGAGTTGTAAAACTTCTTGTTGAAGTCTAACGACAACCGCATCATGATACTACCTTCATACTCAACCGCGCTAACCAACGAACCCCGAGTAAAATCAACATCCTTAACCACATCCTCAATCTGCTTCCTAATATATTCTTGTGTGGGCATTACACAATCTTGCCCACCTTTCATAATACCAGATTTTTTACAAAGCGTCGCGGCTTAAACAATACCCACAGAACTTGGTATTATCCTTACCATCGTTTCATCTTGAATTTCAATTCAAGGTGTTTGAGTTGATGGGACTAGGTTTCGGGTGGTGCGGGTTTTGTCACAGGTCTGGTGTTCGCGGTTGCAGGGACTTAGGGCGACGGTTGATCGGAGATCATAGTCATCTATATCAAAATCATTGACTTGTTTAAAGTTATTCTTTGGCTGTGAATTCGTGTTTACTGGCCACAATGCTGGAACAAAGGAGCTGCAAGTGTTTGAATATGAAAGAAAACAAGTGAATTGGTGAGTGCATGTACAGTTGACTATGAACTTTGATAAAGAAGAAAACAAGAGTGGACGAAATACCAAAAATGCCCTTAGGATAACAAAAAACTAACGAGCGTTAGGTAAAAAAGACCAAAGGTGAGAATCTGAGAGATTTTAAGAACTCACAAAGCTTGCAAATAGTAAAAGTGACTAAATGCAAGAATCGGGCATAGTTTGAGGACCAATGATGCACTTTAGTCTAAATAACTAATCTCAAAGCTTGAAATGTTAGTTGATGATATCTATATTTGGACTTATATTTTGCAAGTTTTACCAAGTCACATGTTAAGTATCGGCAATTAATTACTAAATGCATACATGATACTATTCACATTCTAATCAGGTTAAAAACTTAAAAATCATGATCTTTTAGACTAGAAAGAAAGTTATCATCAATTTGAAATATTTCATGTATAAAGTTGGCCCAAATAGTGTTATGGACCTTTAGTTTTTTTGAGACTTGGGCTACTTCCAAGAACCCACACAGGATATTGTAAAAAGTTTTGCTATTGTATGATGTGCATTTCAAATTGAACGATATACTAATTATGAGTTTTTTATTTTGTCTTTTTGTGACATGGGTCAAGTTTTTTTCCTGGGCTCTTAGTTTGGGCTTTTAGTTTGGGCCGGATCGTTTAGGTTTTTTTTTACTTATTCAACATTTGTGGCGCAAGTATAATAACGTGCAGCATAGAAGTAGGTAATATAAAAAATCACCCGAGGAAATTTTTTTGAATTGCGAACAAAACAAGCCCAACATTGCAATGCTTCTGACATACACACGATTTTATAAAAAAATGTCAAAAATATTCGGATCCTTAGCCGGTCTCCTTTTAGCCCATGTGGTCGGCCCAAATGGTAAATCTATAATATATATGGACAAAAAATAGTCGGCTCATTATTCTTTGTTACAATTGTTACAATAACGTGCAACATAGAAGTAGGTAATATAAAAAACCACCCGCGGAAAGATCTTCGAATTGCGAACAAAACGAGCCCGACATTGCAATGCTTCTGACATACGCACGATTTTATAAAAAATGTCAAAAATGTTCGAATTCTTAGACGGGCTCCTTTTAGCCCATGTGACCGGCCAAATGGTAAATCTATAATATATATGGACAAAAACTAGTCGGCCCACTATTCTTTGTTACAATAACAATTGTATACAAAAAAATTGTTACACTATTCTCGAAGCTAAATAACTTTCGACATTAGGTTAGCCCCGCCGCAACGCGCGGGCAGTATGCCGACTCGTTTTGTATAAGAACAAGTAGGATTACCCGCGCGTTGTTGCGGGGCGTTAATTTTTCGCGGGTTGTTGCGGACTATTAATTTTATTTTTTAATTTTGTGCGGGTTTATATTTTCGGTCTCATGTTTTTTTTTGAACGGCGGATTTTATTGAAACAAAAAGACTAGCAAGAATCTAGAAATTACAAAGTAACAAGATGCGGGTTTTTAAGCCAATCTACCCAACTAAAAGACTTTTTACATCTATGAATACACAAAATGAAGGATCGGGTGACTACCTCCTCAAATATAAGCGCCTTCGAAGGACAAGCCGAACCAAAAATGCTCTTGTTACGGAAATTCCAAATGGACCACCACAAAACATAACAAACGCCTTCGAACAACTCTTTATGTTTAGAACCAAAAATGCTCTTGTTTCGGTCTCATGTTTAATAGTTTGTTTTTTTCTTATATGGGCATATGTGTTGGGCCTCATGTTTAAAGGTTTTTTTTGGCTATACGGGGTTTTTTTAGTATAATTTTATGGGATTATGTGTGCCTTAAATGATAATCGCGCGTTACTGTAGGACTTGTAATATTGTATTTTGTACGGGCTTATTTTTTCGGTCTCATGTTTAATAGTGTGGGTTTATTTTTTCGGTATCATGTTTAATAGTTTGTTTTTCCCCTTATACGAGTTTATGTCCCGCGCGTTGTTGCGGGGTGTTAAAATTTTATTTATTTATTTTTCTTTTTTTATTATTTTTTTGTGTGAATTTATTTTTTCGGTCTCATATTTAATAGTTTTTTTTATATGGGCTTATGTGTTGGGCCTCATGTTTAAATGCTTGTTTTTTTGGCTATATGAGTTTTTTTAATATAATTTTATGGGATTTGAGTAAATATGCGTTATATATTTGGACTTATGGTTTTTAGTAGCGTAAAATGACACCGTTTAATGCAATCTAGAGTTGTACGTTGGTGACCTTGTCGATTATTTAAAGTTATTAGGTATTGAAAATATTTTCGCGAGTATTTTTTTTCTGAATAAATCAGTACTTTTGTAATATTATTTTCCCCTATTTTGTGCCAACAATTAAAAAAAACAATTGGGCCGGCCCAAAGTGGGAGCCCAATAAACTGGCCCAAAGTGAGAGCCCAAACAAAACGGTATTGTAGCAAAGGTAGGTGAAACAACGTCGTTTCAACCCAGGATATGTATATAACGAGATGAAATGGTGCTTGCGCGTTGTGGCGGGGCAATTTTTAAACATTGTTAAATGAGGATATATTGAATTGTGTTAATACCTGGAGGGACTTTTTATGTTAATTTTATGTTTTGATTGTAAACATATTTAAGTCTCTTTTATATTTAAAAGGTTTTTTTTTTAAGTTATACTTTTCTTTCTATTGAGTATTTCTTGTATGTGATTGATACTATCGAACTCCAAATTTAGGGGTGAGCATAAAAACCGAAATAAACCGAATAAACCGAAAACCGAAATCGAACCGAACCAAGAGCAATCAAACCGAACTAAGAACCGAACCGAATTTGCCAAAACCGAACCGAACCGAACTAACCGAACAACCCGATAACCGAATCATACTATGGTGGCAGCAGTTATTGGGCCCAATATATTATCGATTGTCTATTGAGTATTACCCTTTTGATTATCTCGTAAACTGTTGTTGGGCCAAATTAATAGGCTATATATACCATGGAGGAGCCCGCATGCTATTTTGGCATTTAGCGTAATGCTAAATGTGTATATACGAGAAGAATTTGTGCCCACGCGTTGTGGCGGGGCAATTTGTGAGCCTTGGTAAATGAGGATGGATATTGGATTGTGTTAACACCTGGGGCTTTTTGTGTTAACTTTATATTTTGAGTGCATATTTAAGTTTGTTTTATACTTGGAGGTTTTTTAGAGTTATGGTATTTTTTCTATCGAGCTTCAGTAAGCATCCTTTCAAATGGCCTATTATCATATACATGTTTTTAAATATTTTTCGTCGGTTAATCGAACTTGCATGTTACTTTACACTAATATATCCATTTCGACATATCATAGACACTCGAAAAATTACATGTCTATTAATATTCAACAAAATAAACATAGCAGTTTAAAATAATTAGTTAGTTCATATATAAGACGGGTAATATTTTAATCACACCAAAATGAAATATTTGAAAAACTCCACGTCAATAATGTAGTTTAAGATCTACTTTTGTAGACTATGTTATAAATTTTTATTGGACATTTGAATGGGCTACATATAGGATGGAGGGCATTTAGTGTAATGCTAAATGTGTATAAATATAAATATAAAATAGGGTTTTAGCCGTACAATATCAACGTACTTTTGGTTTTGTTCCATGTTGGTACGTGAACTTTTTTTTGTTCCACTTAATGTAACGAACTTTCAAGTTTTGTGTTAATTTTCACCAACTTGACCGGCAACCGGGAAAAAAGTTTTGTGTTAATTTTCACCAACTTAACGAACTTTCTAATGTTCCATTTTGATACGTGAACTTTTTCTAATATTCCGTTTTGGTACGTGAACTTTTTTCTAATGTTCTGTTTTTGTACGTGAACTTTTTCTAATGTTCCGTTTTGGTACGTGAACTTTTTCTAATGTTCCGTTAAGTGGACCATAAATGTAGCTCATTCCGGTAAAACAAGTTTTACGGTGCAAATTAACACGAAACTTGAAAGTTCGTTACATTAAGTGGAACAAAAAAAAGTTCACGTACCAACATGGAACAAAACCGAAAGTACGTTGCTATTGTACGGCTAAAACCCTATAATATAATAGCTTTTTCCACTTATAGAATTATAGTTAGTATTTGATTGGTTGATACGAATAGTAACGTTTATGCTTATTCAGTTGATATGTTATTGACGTTTCTTTGTTGTGGTGAATCTTGAAATGAACAATGTTTTTCTTGATGTCGATAGATCTTTGGCAGGTAAATTTGGATACGTTTGGTTGGGATAATATAATGACAGGTTCACGATATCATGACAATATTAAGATGAACGACAGTATAACCCCATGTTGGTACAAAAGATGAGTTAGGTTATGTTTGGTCCGAATAAGCAGTTACTCGGGTATGGAGCCTCATGTTCTTGTACCAAGTGAATTTATTTCAGGATCCCTGCACAAGGAATAAACACCGTTAACCTTATCGTGGGAGGGGATCCCACGATTAGACTCCGGCGTGAGAGTAAGTATATAACTTTGGATGGTAATCGAATATAATTAGGGTTTATATGATACATGTATTGATGATAATCGTCTTCCTTTTATAGGCCGAGTAGGCCCTAGGGTTTCCTCATCTTTCAGCCCAAGGCCCGTCCGATATCTTCCGAATTTGGCCTTATCTTAACCTATTCAAATAAGCAGAGCGTATCTTTTATTTGGTTAGATTATCTTTTCCTAAGATAGCTCATAAAGATATTGCATGCAAAAGCCCGTGTTGGAAACCGCGCCTTGGTAGCCGGGGCCCAAACGGGTGTCCGCGACCGCGACCCGTTGGCCCAAGTAGTGATAACAATAAGTAAACCCATAATCGTATGAGTGGGCCGGGTCGGTCCATACTATACGTCATCATGTCCTCCTAGTCTAATAGTTGTGGCCGTGGTTGTGACCGCGGTTGCGGTTGCTAGACTACAAGCACCTCGAACCATCCTGGAAACACCTAACTTCTGAGACCGTATGTTGAGCCTCGCAGCGTAATAATAGGACCCATTTATCAAGGAACGGCGAAAACGACTGAATGATGGGACGTGCGAGCCCACCACCGTTTCACCTTCCTCTCAATCGTAACCATCCAAAAAGTAAGTTGAGGACACGTGTCAAACATCCAACAACGCACAACTGTCGAGGACATAATATAAATAGGACAATCGATCACTGTGCATGTTCCATAGTTTTCAAATCAAACCGCCATTTTTTTACACACAGCCGCATACGTCACTTATTTCTACGGAATCCCATCATCGCAGGTTAGTATACCACGCCCCTTTGTAAAACTTGATTAAAAATGGGTAGGGATACAATACAACTAGAGGACGCTGTATCAACCATCTTCGGAGAGTATCTCCTAGAGTTCACCTCGAAATATGGTATACCAGAAGGCTTACACCCTGAGTTGCCTGGCCCAGAGGAAACCATCGTGGACTTTTCGGAGGGTAAAGTCGATGTTTACACCAAGTTTTTCAAATTTGCAAACTATCGCATCCCCCTTTCACAATTCCTCTTCGACATTCTTGGATACAATTGTCAGTGATAGGCGCGGCCAAAGTGAGTCACTTTGAAATCGACTGCCGTGTCCTGAACATAATCCCCACACTGAATCTATTTTGCGTTTTCTACGTTCCTTCCTATAACTCGGGGTGGATGTCGTTTAGCAAGCGACCGGGAAAAAACACCGCACAGTGCTATACAAAGCCGCTTGACTCGTTGAAGAACTGAAACAATCGATTCTTCTGGGTGGACAAGAGGATATTCCCCATCGTCGTGGCGTGGCGCACAAGCGCCCCAAAAGATAAGATGTCACCAGCAGACTCCTATTCTTCGATGGACGTGACAACTTTGAACACACGCCGTACCCCTATCCAAAAACAACCAGAAGTCCTACTATGCCTAGTAGGGCTGAGTCGGAACTTCTTTCTAGGGGATGACGTGTATCCCACATTCCTCTATGACGATGACCAAGTGAACTCTCGGTGTGCGGAGATGGATGCAAGACTGGATGCGTTGAGCATATATTTTGATGAGGAGTTTTATCCTCATATGCTGATAGCGATCGTGGGTCGCCGATGGGTTATCGGGCACAGTCTATGCCTAGCTATCATGAAGTGTGCAGAATCTACGGAACTGAGGCAGGTATTTGCTAATGTCGTATCCGCGGGGATCGCTAAATGTATGAGCGAGGGGCTTAAGCATGGGGTAGAGCATGAAAAGGCTAAGCTAGATTTAGAGGCTATTGAGGCGTACGACCTAGAGGCCGATACTAAATATGTTGCGGCCTTTCATGCTCTGAAGGATTTAAAGTACCCTATAGTCAATCAACTGAAGAAGTTGAAGGATGCCCATATAGACGTGGTCATGGCGTCCTTATACTTGGAGAGGGATTATAGAGAAGATGCTCCTCAGTGGATCCGTGAGCTTCGCCCCAGCTCTTCCCAACTAAAGATCCCTGTGTACCCTGAGGTACGCGAACCTAAAGATCCCTGGTCCTTCAAAGAGGAGATACTGTTGGAGGATGCCATCGCGGCTAACATAAGCCGCACCGAAAAGAAGAAGAAGTGCCGGGTGGTGTGCCGTACCCATGGGGTCGGTTCTGCCCACCATGCCAGATCTGACGGCGTCCCAGTATCAGTGCCTACCGTTGCTCCTCACATCCTGCTGGCGGATGCTGCTACGCAGACTGAGATATCTGAAGATGAGGCATCTCCAAGACTGCTTAGATCCAAGTCCTTACTGCCTATGTATAATTTGGATTGGCCATAGTACCATCTGTAGTACTTAGACAACATTTTTGTTTGTAGTATATCTACGGATATCCGTGGTTAACAATGTTTGTGATTTATCATCTCCTGATATACTTTTGTTAATAATTGCACTTGTAGTGTCTTACATGCTCCGTGGGAGTCTTTTCTTATATACCTAACGTCTTAGGTACACGTAAAGTAGGGACACAGGATTCGCGGCCGCTAGGGTTGCAACCCTCTTATGCGGCAAGCAAATTATAAAGATGCTTAGCCTATAATTATCCATAGATAGTTATGCATGACAAATAATATGAATTACAGAAAAAGAGAGATTTACTTAAAAAAGGTTAACTTTTCGTAAATAAATAAAAAAAGGCGTTGGGTTAGCTAGACCCAGCGAAGTTTTATTCATGCCCTAAAAACGAAAAGGAAAAAAAAATACATGGATTACTTTATTACGAGTCCTAATTGTAGTGCGAATTCATCCATGCATGAGCCGTAGCTGAGAGGTGACACTTTTTTAGATTGACGATGTTCCACGTCCTTGGGAGGACCGCCCCGTCTATAGATCTTAGCTTATATGCTCCATCTCCCAGTGCTTCCATTACTTTATAAGGTCCTTCCCACTTTGGACCAAGCTTCCCTCCATCTACGGCATGACTAGCATCATTACTACGATAGGGGAAGTCTCTTGGCCTGAAAGTAACACCTCTGACCCTAGCATTGTAGTACTTTGTCATATTCAATTTAGCCTTAGCCTCACAGATTGCCGCGCGCTCGTGCCTTTCTTCGAGTAGATCCAAATTTAGTCGTAGCTCTTCGTCATTGTGCATGACGTTCACTACCGCGGTGCGGTATGTTGGCATTTCGATTTCTGCAGGTATGACGGCCTCTGTCCCATAGGTTAGGGAAAACGGAGTGTCGTCGTTGCTTGACTTGATCATCATACGATGGGCCCAAAGGACATGGGGGAGTTCTTCCAGCCAATTCTTATTTCCTTTACCTAGGCGGGCCTTGATCCCCTCACCCAAGTTCCTATTTGCCCTCTCCACGAGTCTATTAGACTGCGAATGTTTTACTAAGGCAAAGCGTTGTACAATATTTAACATTTTGCACCAATCTTTGAATGGGTCGCCGCTGAACTGTTTGCCATTGTCCGAGACTATCTCCTCGGGGAGCCCAAAACGGCATACTATGTTATCCCATACAAACTTCTTCACTTGACCGCCGCTAATTGTCGCCACAGCCTTTGCCTCTATCTACTTTGTGAAATAATCTATGACAACTATCAAGAACTTGACTTTCCCTAAGCCTTCCTGGAAAGGGCCAGCGATGTCAATCCCCCATTTGTAGAATGGCTACGGGGCCGTGATGGGAGTCAACGGCTGTTGAGGATGTCTTGGCACTGGGCGGTGTATCTGGCAATCTTTACATTTGCGTATCATCTCCTGTGCGTCCCGATGCATGGTCGGCCAGTAATACCCAGACCGCATGGCCTTGGCTACCACGGATCATGGCCCTGCATGCATATTGCACGATCCCTCATAAATCTCCTAGCTTACATAATCTGCTTGAAGTGGTCCGACGCAACTTAGCCATGGTTTCAAGAACGAGCGCCTGTAAAGAATCCATTCCAACAATTCATATTGTCTAGCCTTAATGCGGAGTTTGCTTGCCTCATTTTGATCGTCTGGAAGAGTCTCATCTCTCAAATATTCTATTATCGGCGTCATCCATGTTGGTCTTTGATCCTCTACTACTGTCGCCACTTCCCTCTCTTGTATGGACTTTTCTTTAAGTACTTTAACCAAGAGCTGTTTTGATAAGTACGCAAAGCTGGTTGACGCAATCTTGCTCAGGGCATCCGCTTTCTTGTTTTTACTTCTTGGGACTTAGCTTATGGAAAAATTAGCGAAGCCGTTGATCAGGCTTTTGGCTTTCTCAAGGTACTTGATCATATTTTCTTCTTTAGCGACATATATCCCTAGGACTTGGTGTAACATTTCTCATTTTCATGTCATTGTACGACATTTATTATCCGTCACTATTTATTTTAGTCCGATACGCGTTACTTTTAATAACTACTTTTAAGTTAATTGCGTAGACTATAAATAATCAATTAATGTAAACGGTCGTCAAATAAATTAAGGTTTACATCAACCAAGTAATATATAATTATTAAGAAGATAATTGTGTACTTTGCGTATTTTATTTTTATTGGTCACGTAAAAGGGTTACGTTTCGCAATAAAATACATTTGGACATACCCCGGAAATACCTAGACTTACTTAGACTCAAACCAATACCCACTTTTAAAACCTTAACACAAAATTAAATCAATTCTTGTGCTAAATACCTACTAGAGCCAAATTAAGTACATCTAGGTTTTAAATTAAGATTTGTACAACATGTCTCTAGTTAGCTAATACACATGGGTTAAAGATCACTTTGGATCCTTCCTTCCCTATGAAAACCCACGGCATACATATGTACACAGAAATCACCTAGAAAATCCTTAAAAATCTCCTAAAGATCCTTACAAGTACTAGTACATCCTTGGTTTAATTAATACTTGTCCTAAATGTTCCCTACTAGCCAAATACATAATGGTTAATAACCATTTTGGTTCTCCTTTGCCCTATGTCGCGGTTAAACATGATCCAACACACAAATCCATAAGATTTCATAATCTAGCTCAATCTTGTACAAATATCCTCTAATTAAGAGGTGTACTTGTGTGGTTTAACAAAACAAGGTGTAGTTAACTAGAAAACTTCAAAACCACTAGGGCTTGGATCGGTTTGGTTTGTTTGTGTAACTAGAAACATGTAACCAAGTATTTGCCTATAAATACTCACACAACCTCACCATATTACACTCTTGCAACCCACACATACACGAAACACTCTCTACTCTGCTCTATTTGTTTCGGGTCACCACAGCCGAGACACTATCCACACAAACACGACATCACACTAGTAATCATCAAGCTAGGTTTATACGTTTAAGGGTTTGAAAGCAAGAAAGATTCGGTTTAAACTAAGGCTTGGGGTATACAAGTCGAGTTTCCGCACGACTACACGACACACACGTTCAAGAAGCTAGGACCCTTGTAAGTGTCTTAGCCTACGTTCATAATTAAGTTTCATGTTTGCTTTATGTGTCATAAGACACGGTTATTATGTGTTAACAAGCTAAACATGGGTCGTGCCTAGCATGACACAACCCATGTCCACGTCTCACAATATACAACATATATAGACTTGTGTGGTGAACCAAAAGCCATAAGGCACGTAACAAAGATCTTGTGTATAAGCATGAATGTTTAATTATGACATGCACACGTAAAATATTTAACCGAGAGGTTTGATAACTTGTTCGGAAACGAAAACACTTTCACGTCACGTATCATAATACTTAACAACTCGTTTTGCTCAATAAAGGATGTGTACACTATAGTATATGCGAACTAGGGTTGTTGGGATATGTCGAAATAAGTTAGCAGAAGTTAGTACTGCTAGCAGGGTTAGTACTGCTAGCAGAAGTTAGTACTGCTAGCAGTGTTAGTACTTCTAGTATATTGTTAATGCTGCTAGTGTATTAATAATACTATTGTTGATATTCTTGAACTTTCTTGTGTCCAACACGAGCTCAAACAAACTCTAACGAATTTGTAACTCACTAATCGGTTGTATGATACGAGCTAAATTAGAAGTTAATACTGCCAGGCTTAAGAGGTTAGTACTGCTAGCAGAAGTTAGTACTGCCAGCAGAGTTAGTACTGCTAGCAGAGTTAGTACTGCTAGCATATTGTTAATACTGCTAGTATATTAATAATACTGTTTTTGACATTCCTGAACTTGAGGGACTGTTTGAAACTCATAAGAACCAAAAATGTAATTTTTGTAAAATAGAGGGACTAAACGTATCAATATGGAAACTCAGGGGTGTAAACGGTAAATATTCTATTTTAAACTATAAGGACTGTTTTTGCCAATAATGAAAACCTAAGGGTATTTTATATAATTAAGTGATTTAAATAAACACTTATGGTATCGGACTAGTCGTGATATAATACAGATACTTATATAACTAAAGTCACGCGAATGATAAATAGGTGTATTTATTATTAATACTTAAACACCTTGTAAACTTAAAAGTATATAGTCGTACACCTTCCCAAGAGCAAACGAGGAAAACGAATACAATAAACGTGTACACCACCACACAAGTGATAACAGTATATATAAACTAGAAATTGTTATAGTTTATACATTGAGTCGTTAGCCTAAATATGTAGACTAAGACTTGACCGTATTTACTTAGGTAATTGACGGTGTGATTCACTACCTGCTTGGATATATAATATCAATCAGAGGACTACCTTCTAAGGTGAGTTCATAGCCCCATGTTTTACTGTTATTTAAATGATTTACATCCTTGGGGTGAGAACATGCTTGTTTTACAAATTGGACGCAAGTGTACATTTTATACCATGATTACGTGTTTGCCTAAGTTACCATAACCCATTATGTCCATGATCATGAACTGTTAATTGCATAGATGTGATTGGGAATTACATTATGTGGGCGCGAATGTTATGAATAGATCTATTAGGGATTGACAATCCCCGTTCGGGTGACTAGCTATCACCGGGAACGAACGCATACCATGTCGAATTTGGGATGTTGCGGGGTTAGCACATCATTCACGGACACTTGTTGGCAAATATATTTGCATTCATATATGTCGAGCTTCAGTGTCATGAGCTTAGGAAAACGTAATTACTTTTTATGATGTTTGCATTTGTTGCTTAATCATACACTTGGAAATCTTGCGGTCCTACTATTGATTTACATAAACCTATGAATTCACCAACTTTATGTTGACGTTTTAAGCATGTTTTTCAGGTCAATAAGGCACGAGGTGCGATGATACATTGGAAGTCAATAATTGAAGAGTCAACATTTAAGATTTGGGGTCTTATTACATTTTGGGGACAATTGTTATAAACCGGAATCTTTATTTATATTGTTGAACAATTTAAAGCCATGAGCTTATGTAACAAACAAGTATTTTGTTAATCCAATGTATCTTTTTCAAACGACACGTTTAGTGGTCGTTCTCATATCTTGTGCTATTGATTTGTAAATGTAACTCCCTCAGATATTCAACATTCCGATGCGTACTCGGATTTGAGGGTGTTACACTTGGTTTGCCACCAGTTTAGAATCGACACTTACGTGCACATTGCGCACTCCTATCTGCGCCGCTATCCGTAGGCCAGCTATTAGTGCCTCATACTCTGCCTCGTTGTTAGAAGCGGTGAACTAAAACCTTAGCACGTAGGTGAACTCCGTTCATTCTGGGCTTGTTAGTATCAGTCCAGCACATGATCCATCAACACATGATGATTTGTTCGTGAACAGTGTCCACAACTCTTGTGGGGTTTTGGTCACCGATGCCTCTGGTGGAGCATCGTTCGACTTCTTAATGAGGAAGTCTGCTAGGATCTGTCCCTTCACAGATGTCCACGGCCGGTATGTGATATTGTGCTCCCCAAGCATGATGCTCCACTTTTGTAATCGCCCTGCCACGTCGGGGCGTGATATAACTTGCTTGATGGGCTGGTCAGTGATGACCATAATGGGATGCGCCTAGAAGTATCTGCGTAACCTTTTGGCGGCGTAGACTAGCGCCAGGACTAGCTTTTCCATTGGGGTATAGTTTAGCTTGGGATCTTGCAGCGCACGGCTCACGAAATAGACCGGTGTCTGGACTGTGTCCCTTTCGGTCATCAAGACGTCACTAATCGCTCCGTAAGAAGCGGATAAGTACATAATCAGCTCTTCTTTAGGTTTTGGCGCTACCAGTATAGGTAGTTTCGCTAAGTGTTGTTTCAGCTGCTTGAAATCCTGTTCCGCTTATGGCGTCCAATAGAAGTCACTTTTTTATGCATTTCTTCAATGTTTTGAAGAGTGGCAAAGATTTTTCTGCCGATTTGGAGAGGAATCTATTCAGGCTAGCCAGCTTCCCATTGAGGCTCTGGACCTCTTTGATTGTCCGTGGGGATGGGAGTTCCAACACAGCCTCCGTCTTGTCTGGGCACGGTTTTATCCCTTCCGGACTAATCTTGTATCCTAGAAACATTCCTTCTGCTGCTCTGAACGTACATTTTTTTATTAAGCTTCATGTTGATTTTTCGCAACATACGGAACATTTCTTCTATATCACGTAGCAGTTCTGTTTCCGTGTGGCTCTTCATGACCAATTCGTCCACGTATATCTACAGGTTCCGACCAATTTGTATGTCGAAGGCCTTGTCTACTAGTCGCTGGTATGTGGCGCCAGCGTTCTTGAGGCCGAAAAGCATTTTTGTGTAGTAATATACCCCGTGACTGGTGTGGAAAGCCGTATTTTCCTCATCTTGTTCCGCCATTTATATTTGATGATAGCCTTTGTAGGCGTCCAGAAAACACTTAAAGGGGTATCCGCAGAGGAACTCCACCTTCCAATCAATTTCTAGAAGGGGGTAACAATCCTGCGGACATGCCTTTTTTAAATCTGTGAAGTCCACGCACATCCTCCAGCTACCATCGTGCTTCCTTACCATGACCGGGTTGGATAACCAGTCATGGTAGTAGACTTCATGCAGAATTCCTGCCTCTACCAGTTTTTGTAACTCTACTTGGATTGCCTTGGCGCGCTCCGGGGCCTGCCCTTTTTTTTCTTTCTGACAGGGGAATATCCTTCTCGGATATCGAGTCGATGCTCGGCAATCGATCGTGGTACTCCCGTCATGTCGGGTGGTTGCCATGCGAATATATCTAAGTTTCCCTTCAAGAGTGTGCATAATTCCGTTCGTGCTTTTGTCGATACCATTCCTCCAATAGTGATCTCTTGGTCCGGAAAGTCAGGGTGTATGGCTACTTTAAGTTTTTCGTGATGTGCTTCGGCCTTTTTTGCAGTCTCTTTAGGTGTTGCTACAATGGTGGCGCACTTAGTTGGCGTCAGGATAGTACTACGAATAATCACTATTTCGCCATTTACCGGGAATTTGAGCATTCCGTGGGCTGTGGATGGCACTGCTTGGATTTCTCTTATCCCAGGCCTTCCAATGATACCGTTATACGGTGACGGTGACCTTACTATCATAAAATTCATCCATGCTTTCGTATAATGCTCTGCGTCCCCTATAGTTATCAAGAGCCTTAACTGTCCGAGTGGCCATATAGTTTCTCTACTAAAGCCGGTTAGTGATGTAGTCGTCGGAACCATTTGGCTCTTCATTTCCGGCCAGAGCCGGTTGAAGCAGTGTTCGTAAAGTACCTCCATCGAGGAGCCTCTGTCTATGTATATGCGGTGAACCGCATGTCCACCAATTTCCGCTTCTATAACGAGTGGACCTTCTATTCCCTTATTGGCAGTCAATGGTGGGAACGTGATTTCTTTGACGCGGGTGAAGCTCTGTGTCACCTTCTGTCGCGTCACTCTCTGCCACGGCTATATCATATAGATGGCCACGACTTTTTCTTTGACCGGAACGTCCTTTTTTCTAGTCTTTTGTTGGTTTCTATCTTGCCTAATTTCTTTAATGAAGTGCGAGAGCTTGCCCGCTCTTACCAACTTTTCAATCTGATTCCTTAGTTGCACACATTCATTAGTATTGTGCCCTTTATCATTGTGGAACTTGCAGAACTTGTTGCTGCTTCTTTTTTCTACTGGGGTTACCATGGGCGGCGATGGTTTGAACTTTCCTGACTCAGCCACGAAAATTTCTTTGGGCGTTCTGGTTAGGGGAGTAAACTTGTTGGACCCCTGACCATCCTTTGGCTGGTTTCAAAAGTCAGATCTCCGCTCAATGGTGTGCCGTTTGGACTGGTCCAGTGACTTCCAAGGAGTGTGAACTTTCTTTTTGGAAGCGGCAGCAGTTTCTCCCCGTATAAAAGCCGCGGTGGCAGTCATCATTTCCTCCACAGTCTTTGGGACGTGCTCATTGAGGCATTTTTTCAATTCAAGGTTATTGACTCCATGCATGAATCCGGATATTCGCATGCACTCAGGGGCACCCTTCATGCGTCCGGTTTCAATTTTGAAATCCATGAATTCTTCGATGGTCTTCCCATCCCTCTACTTGATGTTGTGAATTTCTTCTAGATCTTTTACATACTTCTTTTGTTGCATGAAGTATGTTAGGAAAGCCGCTTTGAGACCCTTGTACCCATCTATGCTTTCTGGAGGTAGCTCATCGAACCAGACCCTCGCGGCTCCTATTAAGGTAGAGTTAAACATGTGACACCATGTAGGCATTGCCCAACGTTCTACCTGTGCCGCGGCTTGGAAGATCTTCAAGTGGTATCCCGGATCTCTGGTTTCATCATAAGTTTTCACATTGTTAGGCATTCGTGTCTTCCATGAACTTTTAAAGTTGCTGATTCGAGGTGTGAACAGATCTACATCCTCGCAAGTCCAGGGTACGACCAAGTCTTCTTCATCTGCTAGCTTGCCCATTTTCGCTCTTGACTTCCAGTGTCCTCTGTCACTGGTGCTACTTTCTGATCCGTGAGATGGTGGGGATTCACTTTTCCTCCATCTCTTCATGCTACGAGAGTGATCTCTACCACAAGAGTGATCTCTATACTTGGTTCCGGTCCCATGAGAGAAATAAGTATCATCGTATGATTCTTCGACGCCATGGATGTGGTCTCTGATTCGGTGACTGTCCCTACTGAGGGAACGGCCTCTACTGTGAGAGGGATCCCTAGAGCTCGCTCTGTTCGACCCAGACTTTTGTTATACTTGGTGAGTAAGTATCACTGAGTCGCTCATGCACGCTCTTCCTACGGTGGCTCAGGCGGTTAAACATGTTCATGTCATCGTGCCATTCCCGACCTCGTGTCCTGGACCTCTCGTGATGGAACCTTAAAGGCGAGTTTCCTGCCCTTGAGTACAGGGAGTTCTCCCTTTTTCTTCGGATTCTCTTAGGGCTTTCTCCAAAATTCAGTCTGGCTTGGACTTCTTTTCGTTTGTCATGACGCGCCCTGTCCATAATGATTGGCAAGATGTCTTCGTAGTAATCTTCATAGAAATCTAGGATGCTGGCTTTGGGGACTGTATCTGTTTCCTTCAGCATCTTTTCTTTGACACCAGCATTCTTGACAGTGGCAATGATGGGGATAACGTTAGCCATTGCGCTCATTGTTTCTAAGAGTGATTCCTAGTGTTGTGTCCCACGGACGGCGCCAACTTGTTGGTACAAAAGATGAGTTAGGTTGTGTTTGGTCCGAATAAGCAGTTACTCGGGTATGGAGCCCCCTGTTCTTGTACCAAGTGAATTTGTTTCAAGATCCCTACACAAGATATAAACACCGTTAACCTTATCGTGGGAGCGGATCACACGATTAGACTCCGGTGTGAGAGTAAGTATATAACTTTGGAGGGTAATCGAATGTAATTAGGGTTTATGTGATACCTGTATTGATGATAATCGTCTTCCTTTTATAGGTTGAGTAGGCCCTAGGGTTTCCTCATCTTTCAGCCCAAGGCCCGTCCGATATCTTAGAGATTTGGCCTTATATTAACCTATTCAAATAAGTAGAGCGTATCTTTTATTTGGTTAGATTATCTTTTCCTAAGATAGCTCATAAAGATATTGCATGCAAAAGCCCCGTGCTGAAAACCGCGCCTTGGTAGCCGCGGCCCAGACGGGTGTCCGCGACCGCGACCCGTTGGCCCAAGTAGTGATAACAATGAGTAAACCCATAATCGTATGAGTGATCCGGGTCGATCCATACTACGTCATCACCCCATGTTCGAAATCTTTTAGCCAAGTATTATGTGACTTGATGCTAATTGTTTGTGAAATAGAAATGAGCATCTCTTTACTGTTTAGCACTTTTGATAATGAATTCCAAACACTCTCAAATAATGTGTATGGCAATTTTTATCCTCTGATATAAACCATATATTACTCTCCGAACATCACTCTTATGAAAATCCAAAAAGACATGCAAGTTCTGTATAGATACAAATCATCATAATAAAATATATCAACCCTTAAAGATAAGGTATAATATGGGAAAAACAAATAAAACCGAACACATTATAATTAGTAAGTGCTACTTCAAAGACAGAGAAAAATTAGAGCTAAAGACATCATGTACAAAAATTAAATCACAACGAAATTGTTTGATTAATTTTAGGAACACAAACATTCAAAGTATAAACTAATGATAGATCACAAAAGCATACCTTCCATAAAATCACTTATATCTTTCACTACATCTGGCCAAGAACTTTCCCTACTCACCTTCAAAGTGATATACTGCAATAAAAAACAAACCATATTAGAAACTATGGTTCCACATAAACAAAAGAAGTATATACATTAGATGTTATCTACAAACCGAGAATACAGGACGCTCTTCTTTTAGAGTTTTGCACGGACACTCTTCTTTTAGAGTTTTGCACGGGCACTCTTCTTTTAGAGGTTTGCGCGGACGCTCTTCTTTTAGAGTTTTGCACTTGGGTTCCCTGGAACAAGGTGTGACACGTCGCTTGAGAAACGTGCAACAACCCCGTGTAAAAATCCCTTGAAACACTCCATATCTTAGTAGCTCTCACTTGTTTTCCTAACAAGTCTCCTACAATTTCAACAAAATATATTCTCTATCATATTCAAAAAATGTAACACTCCTAGTTGATAGCGATACAAAGTGCCATGGCCGTATACTCATATACATATTTCACGTACTCACATTTCCGTAACCAAACAATTATTAGGATGACCAGCACATTCTTCTACCACTATTTTATAAAAATTTTCATATTACATAAAACTACTTCATTATAATACTTCACGTACTCACATATCAGTAACCAAACAAGGGAGAATTACATATATATCCTTATTTTGCAAAGAAATTACATATATATCCAAACATACTTGAAAATTACATATATGTCCATCTTTTGCTTCAAAATTACATATATATCCCTCTTTTAAAAAAATTCGTGAAAAATTCTGAAAAAATTCCACAAGATCGTGTATGTTAGTGCATAAAAAAGTTGTGAAGGAAGTTTTTCTAAAAGTGGATAGTTTTGCCGAAACAAATTGTTAAAAAAATTGTTTGCATTAAATCACTTTTTTGTGCATTAAAAATTCGTTTTTGTGCCAATTTTTTTTTTGTCATTGATTATTTTATTTTCGCATTATAGTATTATAACAAGTATAAAAAATTTTGTGAATTAATAAAATGTTGTAATTGAGTTTTTCAAATATTTGAGTTTTATATTTTTTTATGCCACAAAACGAAAATTTTGAGCACAAAATTTATTAATGCCTAAAATTTTCAACTTGTTATAGTATGATGTGCAATAAAATTTTGATGTAAAAAAGTCAAAAGATGTGGATACAAAATGATTTTTTGATGACAAAAAAAGAGTTAATGCACAATGTTTTTTTCTTAACTATTTTTCGGCAAAAAATATCCACTTTTAGGAGCTTTCTTTCACAATTTTTTACTGCACAAACTACACGATTTGGGTGAATTTTGTTTGAAATTTTTCGAGGAATTTTTAAAAAAAGGTTATATAAGGGGTAATTTTAAACAATATGAGGGATTATATGTAAAATTAAGTTTGTTTTGTATTATATGTAATTTCTCTGAAATTAGGGATTATATATGTAATTCACACACCAAACAATAATTATGGGTTACATGGGTTCAACCCAAAACCCCTTTTAACTTATTCAACCCGTGTAACCTAATTTAACCGTCAAGTGTACCCAGTATATATAATGTTTTCTATTGGGTCAACCCATCCAAAGGGTTAATAACAAATCCGCTCCATACCGCTGACCAAATTGACAGTACAAAACAGTTACACTTAAACTGTTTTTCGACAGTATTTCTGAAGAGTACAATGGTTTATTCTTTGAACCGACACAACCTTTAGATCATACCTATTCACTTTGTATAAATAGGACCAGATTCTGTAAAACAAACGCATGATGCAAGAATCATCAGAATGTATGACAGATTCTGAATTTTAATAGCAAGTTTATATTTCTGGTATATTTTGATTACAAATTTAAGATTACGATCCAACATTTGGTATCAGGTTTGAATAAACCAGGAATCATCATATACCAAGCTTTAAAGATTCTATGTTCTTGTTTTGAATCATCAGAAACCGCACCATTTTTTTTTCGGACCAAAACAGTTTGCAAAATCAAAACCAAACACAATCGAAAAATCACCTTGTGTTTATATCAGGCGAATCCAACGATTGTCACCAGGCGATTGAATCACCGGCAACAAAGGGTTTCGTTCCACTTGCCAAACCTTGTGTCAAAAAACAATCATAAACCACGAAAAAAAACCAAACCCCAGAAATTAGATTTAAGGGTCAGGCACGTTTACAGGTTTTTTTAAAACCAAGATCAAACAAAAGAACCCCCACATCGAATCAGATAACAGAAGTCATCATCAAAGGGGCACAAATCAGAATCAAAAGGAACGAACACACCTGATTCTGAAGGAAATAAAGAACCGCACACTTAATCAATTCATAGAATCGATTCGAATTAGCAAGAAAGCCCTAAAATCTTAGGCGGTTAGCAAGATCCCCAATTTGCGAAACCCTAGTTTTCGCACAAACAAATCAGGGAGTCCGTGGTTACGAAAAGAAGAACGGAGACCAACCGGTCTCAAGAAAGAGACATTTCTCTTTAACAGGGAAATAGAGAAAGAAAGAGAGACTTGATATCTCCAAAAAAGGCACAGATATATGTGATACGGAGTAAGAAAAAAAAGGAGGGCGGCACACAATAACATAGGGCACACAAAGGGTTTTTTTGTATTAACCACCGGGTTTTAAAGGCAACCCATTTAACCCTTTTATTTTATTCTTTACAATCTATACCCTTTTAGTTTTGTTTAGAAAATTTAGTCCCCTTTTTAAATTTTAAGTTAGTATTTTTCAAAACTCTTTTTTGAAAATATATTAAAGCAAGCAAGGTAAAAAATAATCAAGTTTTGTATTTTTTTTATCTAAAAGGAAAAATATTTTTACTTTTACAAATACAAAATAGCAAGATAAACCCGAACCCTTTATGGTCATGTTCACAGAAGGTCCAGCAACTTCTTTACCCTTGCCCTTGTCACTGTCTTGCGCCCTTAGAGATTCCTCTATACGCAAGTGACTACCAAGTTGGACCAAAGACAAATCGTCTTTACCATGTTTCAAAGTATGTTTGAAATCCTTCCAGGAAGGAGGCAACTTATCAATTATACTTGAAACAGAAATGGATTCATCCATTTTCAAGCCATGTTGTGTGTATTGTCCAAGGATCCTAAGGAGTTCATTATATTGTTCCATGACCGGTCTAGAATCGACCATCTTGTAATTGTTAAAATTACTAACAAGGAATTTCTTACTAGAAGAATCCTCTGCCATGTACTTGGATTCAAGTGAATCCCACAACTCCTTAGCCGATTCAACATTCGTATATACATCAAAAAGAGAATCAGACATACCATTCAATATATGACCCCTGCATATGTAGTCATCATTCTCCCACTTTGCCCTTATCCTTATTGCTTCCACTGTTGCATCTTCCAACAATTCCGGCATCGGTGTAGTCAACACATAAACCACCTTCAACGTTGTCAACAAGAAGTGCATCTTCTTCTGCCATCGTCTAAAGTCATGCCCCTCAAACTTGTCCAATTTCCCAAAGTTCGTTGTCATATCCTTCACCGTATTTCCAGCCATGATCACAAAAATACTTTATACGTTTGTTAGTTATTTAGGGTGTGTGTGATAATCCTGGATAACTCGCTTATATCGTGTAAAAGTCCACTTTCCGTATAAAGTATTTCGACCCTTATCAATGCCTGGGTTGCACGAAATCTCTATCGGGATAATATAAGGAGTATAGCAATTTATGTTCTAGGCACAAGAATCATAAATCAAGAACAATGAAGGAATTGTATGTGTATTTTCGTTCTATTAAATGAGACTAATCAATCTGTCAATAAAACAGATTCTAGATGACAGTTAAGCAGTTAAAGTTGGTTAAAACCAACTTTCACAACTGTTTTCAACAGTTACACGGCTAGCAGTACTAACTACTTAGTGCTAGCAGTACTAACTACTTAGTACTGCTAGTGAAAAATATAGTAAACCAACTTAGTACTGCCAGCACTTAGTGCTAGCAGTACTAACTACTTAGTACTGCTAGTGAAAAACTAAGTGCTAGCAGTACTAACAACTAAGTACTGCCACTGTAATTTTGTCATGGTCGAAAACATATTAACTCAACGAGTGTGTACTCCACACTTCCTTAACTCGTATCCAAGCTAAGTATAAAATCTCATTAGTCTCTAGTAAATCGTCATTAACTAAATGGCCGTTAATGACACTAAAATCACCAACACATATACATACTTCACGTACTCACATATCAGTAACCAAACAATTATTGGGTTACATGGGTCAACCCAAAACCCCTTTAACTTATTCAACCCGTGTAACCTAATTAACCCGTCAAGTCGTCAACCCAAGTATATATAATGTTTTCTGACCCGCTAAATAGGCGGTAGGTTACAATTTTCATTATATTCTTTTCTTCTCGGTTAACACCCAACACAAGTAAATAACCTTCAGTTTAGTTTATAGACATGTTCAAATATTAATTAAACAATTAGAACACTATAACCTTTTATTTGCATAACAAGTAACTCTAATCTGGTTCACAAATCTCAGTTAACTAATTAGCCAACTATCCCAAGTCACGCTCTCCTTTTGCTGCTTCTTCAACAAAGTTCAATATAAGGTTATCAGTTGTTTAGAAACTGTATATGTATCTTTGGGAAAATTTATCATCAAAACCTTTTACGGTATCATATGAAATTTTTTGGAAACATACTAATAGCAGAATAATGACACCACATTTGTTCCTAGCTTATCAAACTTGAACAAAAGTATAATTCCAGATTAGTTTTATTTATTATTGGATAACAAATTTTGTGATTATATATCTTTACAAACCATTCCAAAAGTAATTTTTGTAACTTTCGCCGCACAAAGCCAACAGTAAAACTATAAATATAAAATATCATGCATACACAAGAACAATATGCTAACTGCATGTGGTTTTCTAATAAATGATTTAAAGCACGTAAACCAGACCAATCTTAACGTACATATTATGTGATTCTAACAGCACAATTAAGTTCAAATTACATGCATGAGAGTATTACCTTACTTGGTCTCTGAAACTACAACCAATGCTCTCAGTTTCGTTATGGGGTTTATAATGTATGTGTTTGTGAATGTTAGGTGAAAATCTTTTCTAAATATACTGTCCTTTGAATCAAACATGCAAGTTTCGTTTTTTTATATATGGAAGTTGATAGACTTATATGCTATAAGGATTTACGATCTTCTGACTTGATAAAAAGGATATGATTAACTAATTTCCTTTTAAAAACAACAATGTAGATTTTGTCTCCCGTTTTTAGAAGATAGGATATGGTAGTCGTGCGCAAACCGGTTAACCAGATCGGTTCGGTTTGGGTCAAACAGGACCAGTTTCGGTCAACAAGGGGGAAAACCTGGTTTGAGATAAACCCAAACCGGTTTGGAACCGGTTTCTTACCGGGTTGAGGTGAAACCGGTTTGCCGGTTTGGAACCGGTTCGGTTCCGGTTAACCGGTAAAACCGGTTTGGTCGGGTTTTTTTTTTTTTTTTTTGATTTTTTGTGGTGATATACTATAAACTGAATAACCTTCAACTTTTTTTTTTGTGGTGATATACTATATCCGGATTGTACATGAAAATTTGCCCATCTCGCCCCATCGACGTTTGCCCCGCTTCCGGATTCTGATTCTGCTGCGCCTTTAATACTTCACAATGCGGATGAGTTATATGATTCTTCAACGTCGTGTTGGAACCCTCCGAGAAGAAATGAAAGCAATACTTGCATTGAGCTTTTTTCTGACCGTTGGTCATAATGCACATGTTGAAGTCTTTCCAAACTTCGGGGGTTCGATTGGTTGGTATGATTTCACGAATTGTCAGTGCACTTGTTGAACCAGCACCGGTGGTAGTTGAGGCGGATTCACTTGCCATTGAGGTGGATAGGTTTTTGAATTTGCTTAAGAAGGATTGTATGTAATGTAAGTTGTGATTTACAATGTAATATAACACCCTTATTTATAGCACAAGAAAATCATAGATAGGATAAGAAAATGAGAAAAGGGGTGATTCCCGGGTCCTCCATTGTCTCAAGATAAGATAGATAGGATACGAAAATCAGAAAAAGGGTGATTCCTGGGTCCTCAATTGTCCTCACAAAATCGGTTCGGGTCCAAACCGGTTTTTGAAACCGGTTCGAAAAACCGGTGGTCAAACCGGGTTTTTCGGTGGAAAGCCAAACCGGTTCCAAACCGCCGGTTTGGCCAAAAACCGGAACCAGTTTGGTCAAAACCGGGGTTGACCGGTTCGGTTTCGACCCGGAACCCGGTTTGGGAACCGGTTTTTTTGCCCATCTCTAGGATATGGTATGTTTTAAGGGGTTTTTTTTTGTTGGGCCAATTCGGTGCTCATTGAATAACAAAATAGCCTCAAGTGTTTAGAATAACTTAACACACTTCAGGTCATGTTTTGCAAATAGTAAAGTGACTTTGACCATTGATTTTCAAATAAATGGGCAGCAAAGATAAGTTTTTGACCAGGCACCAAACAATGTCTTGTGGATCTAACATTGATTTTGACGGTAATTTAGTACTAACATGGTTTTTATATCTAAAACTATCAAAAACATTTACATTGTTTTTAAATCTCCACTATCTATAAATAACACTTGACACAAAACATTCTCAATCACCAAAAACAAAATGAACACAACCACATTATTCTTACTAGCATTCATTCTCTTCTTTGCCTTGTCAGCCAATTCGGCTCCTAGTCCTAATCCTGTGCTCGATGCCTATGGAAAAAACCTCCAAACCGGGGTGGCGTACTACGTTATGCCAGCACCTAGCGATAGGGAACGTGGCGGACTCTTTTTTGCAGCAGTAGGCAACTTTACTTGTCCAGCTGGCGTTGCACAAGGGAGGACTGATGGTGCGTATGGGGACCCCTTGATTTTCACTCGTCAACCCCAAGAAAGGTGTAATCCATCCCTCCACAGATGTTAACGTTAAGTTCTTTGGGTTCAACCATTTGTCACGAGTCAAATGTATGGAAGTTCAAATACGATAAGAATATAAAACAATATGTTGTGATGATGGGAAGTGTTGAAGGAAACCCGGGACCAGAAACATTGGATAACTGGTTTGAGATTGAGAAAACTAAGGATGGTTATAAGTTTGTGTAATGCCCGAGTTGTTGGGTGCAAACTCAATCCCACATCGGCAGAATATGTAAACTGAAGAAGATAGGTCTCACACTTATAAATACCCCCTCATTGTAATTGTAAACTTGTATCAAGGATCTAGGTGTGTGTGTTTGTACCCCGTGCAGTTTAGCACGGGTCGTGCAGTTGGCACGATCGTGCAGTTTGGCATCGGGCGTGCAGTTTAGCACGGATCGTGCAATTTGGCACGAGCCTGAGCAGTTTAGCTCAGAGCTTAATAATATCTCTCTGGTTTGATCCCGTGGACTGCTACGACTATCCTAGTCGTGGATACCACGTTATATCTTGTGTCGATTATATTCCGCATTTACTTTCCGTAAGCCTTGTTTGTATTCTTTGTTTGTTCGAGGGGTGTGTGCAGGAGCTATATACCGTACAGAGGTTTGTACAGAGGTGTGTGCAGGTGCCATATACCCTAACAAAGTGGTATCAAGAGCCAGGCTACGATAAACAAAGGCAGAAGACGGAAAGCTAAAGATCGACAGTATGATGATTATGATTTCGGTTTCTGTAAGATGTAGATCGAAGACTCTCTATATCAGAAGAAGCTTTAGGAGCCTTTGGCAAAAACTAAACCTACAGAGGACAAATATAGGGGCAGAGGGTATGACAGAGGGCAAGAAGCAGAACAAAAACAAGTCGAAATCATATAAGATATGAGAGATAAAGTAAAGGCAGAATATCACGTGTTAAAAATGCAACCAGAAGGGCCACTTTCAGAATCAGTGTTAGAAGCTTGTAGCCTCTAGGGATAAGGAGGTTAACTAGCCAGCTAGAGATTTTGATGACGCATTGGTATGTTGCGTTGAGAATACGGTTGAGGATCGTATTATGGATTCTGGTGCATCGTTCCATTCTACCTATTGCAAAGGAGAGTTTGAAAGGTTCAAGCTACGCTCTGGTAAGGTTCGTTTAGCAGATGACAAGACTCTAGACATTGCAAGTGTTGGGGATGTTGTTCTCAAAACTTATTTTGGTACAAGTTGGACTCTGAAGGATGTTAGGTACATTCCAGGCCTAACGAGAAGGTTAATCTCAGTTGGACAGCTTGATGAGGAAGGTTACCACGTAGGCTTCGGAGACCAGCAGTGAAAGGTTACTAAAGGTAGTTTGGTAGTAGCTCGTGGGAACAAACGTGGAAGCCTGTATATGGTAGAGGTACACCCTAAGGGGACTGGCACAATTATTGATGGTAGTGGCAGTGCAGCTCTGTAGCACCAGAGACTCTTGGTGATATGAGCAGGATTGGTATGAGCATGTTAGCTTCCAAAGGCAACGTTCCAGATGTACGAAAGGTAGATATCTACTTCTGTAAGCCAGGTGGTTTAGGGATAATGTCAGTGAAGACAAGGAAACTGCAGAGGTTAGAGCAAGTTCATACAGAAGGCTGTGGCCCTATATTTATTGCATCAATCTGAGGATCCCGCTACTATTATACTGTTATCGAAGACTGCAGCAGGAGTTGGGGTAGGTATAATGCAAATCTTCAGGTGAAGTGTTTAAAGTTTGATAATGGTGGAGAGTATAGTAGCTTACCGATTAAGTTTTGTGTCGAGAACGGGATTGTGATACTGAAAATGGTCCCAGAAACACCTCTACAGTTTGGTGTTGCTGAAAGATTAAGCCGAACATTTAGAGCAGATAGCACGGGGATTCGTGCAGAGGCTTCGAAGATATTATGGGCAGATTCAGTTAGTACGACCTACTAATCTACTGCATACCCTATGATCCGACAGGGCTGCGTATTCCAGAGGAGGAATGGCGAGGGACGGATACTAGTCTCGCACACTTGAACGTATTTGGTTGTGACTCATTTGTTAGAGTGAAAGATGTTTGCGGAGAAGACATGAAATGTACATTCATAGGCATTGGCTCAGATGAAATGTGATACAGCTTTCGGGATACGAAGAGTCACCAGGTTATCCGAAGCAGAGATATTACATTTGTGGACTCGATTTATGAAGCCAGGTCTGCGACAAATTCAAGTAGCTTAATAAAGCCAATACAGGAGAGTCAAGTGGTGTTAGTAGACATTCCAGAAAACCTTACAGAGAATGATAACATAGTTGCAGAGCATGGGTTGAGTTTAAAAATCACTTAAAGCCCAGGTGGGAGCTCAAATACGAGTGAGGGGTCCGAAAACAGTGGGAGCTTCAAGGATAGTGGAAGATCAGATAAAGAATACTCTAAAGACAGAGTATCCTACAAGGAGGGAGGCTCCGAGACTCCACAGGTACAAAGATCCACCAGAGAGTCCAGGGCTCTAGTAAGGTACTCTCCATCAGCAAACTATTTGCTACTGACAGAGAACGGTGAACCAGATTCTTATTCAGAAGTCTTGAGTAGCAAAGAATCCGTACAGTGGAAGAAGGCTATTATTGAAGAGATGGTTTCACTTAAAATGAAAGAGGCGTGTTCTTTAGTTAGATTACCAACAGGAAAGAAGGCATTACAAAGCATGTGGATATTCAAGGTTAAAAAGGAGCATAATGACAGCGAGAAGGTACAAGGATCGATTGGTGGTTAAGGGTTTCCAACAGAAACGGGGGGTAGACCACAATGAGATGTTCTCTCCAATTGTAAAAATGACTACAATCAGGTTAGTCTTGAGTATTGTAGCTGCAGGAGCCTTCTTATGTGGGAGCCTTGAATGATACATCTACACAACACAAAAGTGAGGGTTTTCAGCTAGCTGGGCAGGAAGAAAACCTAGAGTGCAGATTGAAGGAAATTCTATACGGACTAATTCAAGCACCGATGCTACGGTACTTAAAATTTGACAGTTTTATGCAAAAGGATAAGGTGCGAGTAATGTGCCATGAACCAATGTTGCTACTCTAAGAAGATGGTTCATCATGCATTAGAAAACTGTTAAAGGTTGATGACATGTTGGTCGCAGTCCCCGACATGGCAGAGTTCAACAAGCCTAAGTGGCAGTTGCCCTTAGTGTTCGAGATGAAAGATAAATGCTCTGAGAAGCAGGTGCTTGGTTATGTGCTTACAGTTGGTGTAACAAGAGTCAAGTAAGAGTCTAGACTACAGAAGAGTATCACTATGTTAACTATAGAAGTCTGGTTTATGGCAGTTGCATAAGCAAGCAGAGAGTTGATATGATTGAAGAAGTCTCTTAAGAAGTTAGACTGAGCTCAGGCAGAAAGTGTTTAATACTGTGACAAAGATACTAAGAGTTTGATTCATCTTGTGAAGAATCTAAATTTTTGCAGTTGGGCAAAGCTTGTTTGGATATTGAAAATTAAAGGGTCCTTATCTTTGTTGAAGATTCTTAGAACGAAGAGCCTTACAGTGATGTTCACCAGGTTGGTGATGAAAGAGAAGTTGAAGTTCTGCGTAGCTTTAACTGGTCTCCGAGTGAATTAATAACGGAGGATGATGTCTTACCAGAGAGAGGTTATTCCCAGTTTAATGATGTTAGTTCAGGATACCTTGTATCGAAAGTCTCTTAGCACTGAGTTTGGTTGGTGCAGCGTGTTCCGTATGTTTGGTGGTACAGAAAGGTTAGAGCAGTAGCATTGTTAAAGGGAAGGTGTGTTGGGAATTAAAGGGCTTCTACAAGTTCATACTGCTCAAAGGACTTAGTACTGCTACTTGAAGATTATACTGCTAGTGAAGATTGAGGAATATAAACTAAGTCATTAGTACTGCTAGTTGTAATATTAGTACTGCTAGTTATAGTTAGTACTGTCAGTACAATGTTAGTATTGTTAGTGTAAATTAGTACTTCTAGTTAGTTTATTAGTACTCCTTATGTGATATGCATGAGTTAAATTAAGAATAGATATGCATGATCACTTAACGCGTTTTGTAAGCCTATTAGGGTTTTCTCTTGGTGTATAAAAGGAACCCTTACGGCATAGTTAGAGATATGAATTATTAGATAGAAAAACACAATAGTTGTTAGGAAAAACATATAGTTGTTTTTGTAATTTGCTCAATATAGTGAAAGTTCCTTTGTTTTGATATTGTTCTTATTATTCTTCTAAGTATATAAAGATTAATTCCGCATAATCTTTATATATATACTACAAGGTTTCTATCATAGTTGTTTTAGATTTATCTAAGATAACTAAAGCTTTAACAAGCTAATCAAAGATCCACAAGGGATCAACAAGTGGTATCAGAGCGGGTGTTCTAAAACCTTGATCAAGAAGAAACAAACTAGATCTAACTCTTTGTACAATCTCTAGATCAAGACCTATGGATCTAGAAAGTACCCAAAACAATGCTCTTGCAAAACTGCCACTTCTGAAGCAAGGCGATTATGACACATGGAGACTCAGAATAGAGTCATACATTCAACTTCAAGACTATGCTCTCTGGGAGATTATAGAGGATGGCAATTCCTTCAAGCCAGTAGCACGAACCACTACAAACGCCGATGATACATCTACTTCAACAATACCTGGTGCTGTTACTGCTGAAGAAGACTCAAAGATACTCCTGAAGCAGATGTATGAAAACTTCAATGCTTCTAGCTCAGAGTCACTTAACTTTATCTTTACCCGGCTTCAAAAAATCGTAAGCCAGTTAGCCATCTTAGGTGAAAACATCTCTCAAGAAGATCTAAACTTTAAATTCTTGAGAAGCCTTCCTTCTGAATAGAGCATGCATGTTGTGGTCTGGAGGAACAAACCAGATCTGGGCTCAATAAGTTTTGATGATCTCTACAATAATTTTAAGATTGTTGAACAAGAGGTTAAAAGAAGTGTAATCGCAAGCTCAAATTCAAGTTCATAGAATGTGGCCTTTGTTTCAACTCCCGGCAGTACAAATGATGTTAATACATCTAATGTTCATGTTAGTACTGCTAGCTCTTCACTTAGTGTTTCTAGTACTACAGATAATACTGCTAGACTCAGTGATGCCACAATCTATGCTTTTCTGGCCAATCAACCAAATGGGTCTCAGGTTGTTCATGAAGACCTAGAGCAAATCCATGAAGATGATCTTGAAGAAATGGATTTGAAGTGGCAATTAGCATTACTAAGTATGAAAGCAAGAAAGTTCTATCAGAGAACTGGAAAGAAGATTGTCATCAATGGAATTGATACTGCTGGTTATGACAAGACAAAGGTAGAATGCTTCAATTTTCATAAGATGGGACATTTTTCGAGAGAGTGCAAAAATCCTAGGAGTCAAGAAAATAGGAGCAGAAATCAAGACAGCTCAAGGAGAACTATGAATGTGGAAGAAACTTCTTCCAAAGCTATGTTAGCTATAGATGGAGTTGGATTTGATTGGAGCTTTATGTCAGAAGAGAAAACCCCTACCAATTTTGCTCTTATGGCATTCTCAGATTCAGAGGTACACAATAACAAAACTTGCTCTAAAATTTGTCTTAAAAGTTTTGAAGATCTTAAGTCTCAGTATGATAATTTAAGAATAGAGCTTAATAAATCTGAATTTGATCTAGCCAACTATAAAAGAGGTTTAGCTTCTGTGGAAGAATAACTAGTCTTCTACAAGAAAAATGAGGGTATGCTTTGTGATCAAATTGTTGTTCTTAAAAGAGATGCCTCATTTAATGAATCAGAAATTAATGCTCTTAAGATTCAGATAGAAAGACTTAAGAAAGAAAAAGAGAGTAATCAGATTAAGATTGACAACTTTGAAAATGCTTCTAAGAGCTTAGATAAATTGATAGGATGTCAAATATCTGATAACAATAGAAAAGGTGTGGGGTATAATGCTGTTCCACCTCCACCTACAGGCTTATTTGCACCCCCTACTATTGATTTGTCAAACTCTGGTCTTGAGGAGTTTAAACAGCCTGAATTTGAAGGATATGGAGTGAAGGTTAATAAGAGTGTTAGTGAAAATTCCTCTAATGAGATTAAGAAAACCTCTGGTGCCCCAATAATTGAAGATTGGGTTTCTGATTGTGATGAGGATGAGACTGTGGAAAAGGTGTCAGAATCAGCTAATGTTCAAAAACCTAAGCAAGCTGATCAACCTAGGAAAGTTAGTCAAAATCCTAGGAATAACAGTACTAACTGGAATACACCAATGTCTAAGAAATTAGGAGTTGGATTTCAGTTTACTCCAAAAGCTTGTTTTGTGTGTGGGAGTTTTAACCATCTAATTAAAGACTGTGATTTTCATGATAAAAAGATGGTACAAAAACCTGTTTTGAACAATGAGAAAAGGGGGACTGGTCAAAGGGAAGTTAGACCAGTTTGGAATAATGCTATGAGGACTAATCATCAAAATTTCTCTAATTCTAGAAGAAATTTTGCTCCAACAGCAGTTTTAACCAAGTCTGGACTAGTACCAATTAGTGCTGCTAGGCAAAATTCTTCAAGAACAGCAGCAACAGTTAGTGCTGCCAGGCCTATTAAGACTGCTGCACCCAAACCCTTTGTGAATGTTGCAAAAGCCAGACTAAATGCTTTTCAAAAGTCACATTCACCATCTAGAAGACCTTTTTACCAACAAACAGCACTTAAAAGCATAAATTTAAATAACAAAGTTAATACCGTCAAGACAAATTCTGTTAATACTGCTAAAGGAAAAAGAGTGACAAGTGCAGTTGGAGAACAAGGAATTGATGTTGTTAAGTCAAAAGCATGTTGGGTTTGGAGACCTAGACTTAAGGTTCTAGATCATGTCTCCAAAAATAGTAGATCATATATGTGAAGCAATTTGACTATGTTGATCCAACAGGCAGAGTCAAGTTAGTAATGGCTTAGGTCCCAAAGAGAAATTAATTATTTTATGAGTATTATGCAAGATGTTATGGATTGTATTTCTCTGTGTTTGGAACTAACATTTTGCAGGTTTAAGAGCTTAGAGTTTATTTGATCAATAAAGGATATGCTTATTTGTTGAAAATGTTACAGTTAGGGGGAGGATATTGAGGTTAGCATGAATATCCTTTCAGTGTTGGTTGTATACCACACAAAAAATGGTCATCAATTCACCATGTCTAACAGACATCAAGAATTGGCTAGTCCAGAGAAAACGGTTTCTGGTAAAGACTTCTCAAATCCGTTGATAGTTGATAGTTTACTCAAAACTATATGGTTTATCAATGCACCATGTTTTTGCAATGAAGCATTGGCTATTCCAGGGCAAACGGCAACTGTTAAAGAATTCTCAAATCCGTTGATGGTTGATAGTTTGCCAAAAACTATTCTTTCAACTAAGTTGTTGGGATAACTTAAGGTTAACTTTGAAATGAAATAGGCCAAAATTAGTATTTTGGTTTGACTAATAGCTTTGACTTTAATTTATGGGTTATGCATAAATATAGATTCTCATAAATTCTCACATGTCTATCTAGATATTTCTAGTGTGTTTGTGATGGATAGAGGCATGTTGTTGCATAATTATTAGAGAAAAAGTTACTACTGCTAGGCAAATTCTTAATACTGATGGGTTAAAAGTTAGTACCGCTAAGGTACAATTACTTTTAAGTTTTCTCATCTAATTTTTGATGGTATGGTGAAAAATGTGGATAGTAAAACTAAATTTTTGATGTATCCACGTTTTATACAAATCTTTTTGAATAAACAGAAAAGGTTTCTTAATGCACATAATGCAGTATATGTTGCTCCTTCTTTAAAACAGAAACTTTTTAGCAACATGAAAATTAGATTTTCGAAAATTAGATTTTCAGGGGTACATGTCCCTCTATTCGACACTATGCTGCTTCATGACCAATTTGGTCAGGGTGAAGGACCAACATTCTCTGTTGAGTCCTAACACACACCCACTGCTTCTTCACCATCTAAAACATAACCGCTACATCTCAACCAACATATCACTACCATTTCATCTCCACATCCACAAGAAACACAAATTCCACAAACAACATCCTCCATGCCCCATGATTCACCTATCTCAGGAGGTTACACACCTGGAAGTGTTAAGGGCAACATGTAACTAAAAGAATTGACGAATTTGTGTACCAAAATAGTTGCTAGAGTCACCAGCTTAGAAACAGAACTCAAAAAGACTAAAGAAGTTCATTGTAAGGCTCTTACCAAGTTGATGAAAAAGGTTAAAAGGTTGGAAGATAAGCTCAAGTTTACCAACAAAAGGAAAAAGGCAAAAATAGTCATCTCTGATGAAGAGGAGGAATTGGTTTTAGAGGATTCTTCCAAACAGGGGAGATGGAAGAGACAGAATATGCAGATGTAGAGGAAGAGAATGCAGGAGTGGAATATGATTTTGATCTAACTGAGCAACAAGTTACTCCTTTAAAAACTCCACAGGTTGAAGAACAAAGTCAAGAAACGTTTGAAGTTGAATTAAGTGTTCTCAGTGCAGCAAAAATCATTGTAGAGACATTTAAAGAAAGGGTAAAGACCTATAATAGAAGAAGAAGAAGTACTGACAGCTCACAAGTTAGTGCTGTTGTAGGACTTTTTAGTACTGCTAAGGATATTCAAGATACTAATGAATAGTTAGCCAAAAGGTTCAAGAGGAAGAGCAAACAAAAGTATTGGAACAACAAGAACAAGAAAGAGCTAATCTTGAAGCTGCATTAAATTTACAAAAACTGTTTGATCAAGAGAGAAAAGAAGCTGATGATATTGCCTGGAGTAAAATTGTTGAACAAGCTCAGTTGAAGAGTTCAGGGTAGAAGCTCTGCAAACTAAGTATCCTATCATTGTTTGGGAATCTCATACTGAAGGATCAAGAAAATATTGGAAGATTATCAGGGTTGGAAACATCACAGAGGCATATCAAGGATTTGAAGATATGCTTAAGGCTTTTGACAGAGAAGACCTTGATACTTTATGAAGCTTAGTTAAAGAAAAGTTTAGATCTGTAGAACCTACTGAAGACATGGAAAGAGCTCTATGGGTTGAATTGAAAAGAATCTATAAACCAGACAAGGAGGATACACTGTGGAAACTACAAAGATATATGCATGATCCTTTAACTTAGAGATTGTATGGATCATGTGCAGTATATCATGTATTTTCAACAAGAGGGAATTGCATCTATATGCTACCAGAAAAGGATTATCCTTTGATAACTGCAGTTATGATGTCGATGCTCAGTAGAAGACTGCGAGTGGAAGAGGATAGTGAGATGGCAAGAGACTTAGTCAAGAAAATCTTCATAGAAGCCAATAGATCAAGAAGCTAAAGTGTTTGAAAGAATCCGCTCAGAACCAAAAGACTTTAATTCAACAAACTTGATTATTTGAAGATAAATCACAAGTTTAGGGGAGGATTGTTAGGAATTAAAGGGATTCTACAAGTTCATACTGCTCAAAGGACTTAGTACTGCTACTTGAAGATTATACTGCTAGTGAAGATTAAAGAATATAAACTAAGTCATTAGTACTGCTAGTTATAGTTAGTACTGTCAGTACAATGTTAGTATTGTTAGTGTAAATTAGTACTTATAGTTAGTTTATTAGTACTGCTTATGTGATATGCATGAGTTAAATTAGGAATAGATATGCAAGATCACTTAACGCGTTTTGTAAGCATATTAGGGTTTTCCCTTGGTGTATAAAAGGAACCCTTACGACATAGTTAGAGATATGAATTATTAGATAGAAAAACACAATAGTTGTTAGGCAAAACATATAGTTTTTTTGTGAAATTGTCAATATAGTGAAGTTCCGTTGTTTTTGATATTGTTCTTATTATTCTTCTGAGTATATAAAGATTAATTCCGCATAATCTTTATATATACAACAAGGTTTCTATCATAGTTGTTTTAGATTTATCTAAGATAACTAAAAGCTTTAACAAGCTAATTCAAAGATCCGCAGGGATCAACAAATTCTCTGATATGATTGTGATTTTGAATAATTTAAGACTCGGACATAGGCTGACTCAGGAGAGAAATGATAAAAGTTGTTGTTATTAGGTTTGCGTTCACTTGTTGTATGCTTAGGAAAGGTTTTAGAAAACACTTGGGAAATGAATTAGCATTATTTTTTGAAAGTTTTTCAAATGTGTTTAAGCTTGTAACGAGGTGATTGTGTTGTGTAATGCTTAATATGTTTATGTTTGTCGTTTTAATCACTTGTACATCCTAGAATTGCAATTAAAATCTTTGATATATAATATATGATTAAGAAGATATACTATTTAGGTATTTCGGTGTATAATTCACCCTATAGAATCACATTAGGGTGCGTTTTGATGTGATAAATAATGTGCTTATGTGTTTGTTAAATGGATTCATGCTTGAAAATTGCTTAAATTAAATGGTTCATTATGCATAGCAAGGATCGAACATGTGATTTTAGATCCATGTTTCGTTTTCAGCGAACCTCCTATTCGAACCAATAAGGAGGTATTACTTTTGATAGCGAGGACAGTTTATGCGAACCACAAAGGTTCAAGCGAAATGACACAAGGGGTTCTGCGAACCATAAATGGTTCCGCGAACCACAAAAGGTTCAGCGAACCTCAAAGGTTCAGCGAACCACAAGGTTCAAAATCAGCGAAGTACCCCATGTGGGAATCCAGCGAATGACCCGTCTGACCATTCAAGTGAACCAGGACCAACACAAGCAAATGAGATTTTCAAAAGTTTAAAATTCCAAAGATCAAAAGGAAAAAGGTTCAAATAATTCACAAAGGTTCAAAAATAATGTGTTTCAAACTTAACTTTTAAAAGGTGTTAACGTTTAATTCACGCAAAACAACGCACGAATTATTAAATGAGTTTAAACGAGTGTGTATACGATAAAACATAAATACAGTTATCACGCTACTCGTTAACTTGGACTCATGGACTCGGATTATTTATGATTAGGATGTGGACTTAGGCTTGGAACTGTTTTTGTTGACTTTGACTGTTAACTTTGATTTTGTTCGTTGACCGTTGACTTTGACCGTTGACTAAGATTGACTTTTTAATCTCGTGCTTAATATGATCTTTTGATGTGTAAATGATTGTGCTTTCAAATGTTTGAATACAATTCTTAACTGTAAACTATGAAAATGTTAAAAATAATTTAACAAGTATTTCTATAGCAAAAGACGCACCAGCGATCTAGGTTGTATCTAGTCTAGGGTACCCAATAATATTGTTAGCATCGTTCGAGTTGCATCTGTTTGAAAGTATTTGAAAACCGTTGTTAGTGGCTTAGTGACCATTCATTTTAGATATAAGAGTACTTCAATATAAACTATCTTTCTTATTAAAATGTGTTATATTTGGATATATCTCTTGTAAATTTCACCATAGTGCACTAGGATATTATTTTTAATACTCTGCATTAATCTACGGATTTTTTCCCACTAGTGGAGTGGATTACTATACTAGTACTTGTGCTATGTGTGGTACTCCCGAGGCACTTAATCTCATTTGAGATATTTTCTAAAAATAATAGTAATGATGTATGCAGATTTTATAAACTTTATTGCTACAGATTTTTACACATCATTATCTATTGATTTTAAATAACACAATGCCTTTGCAAAATGAATTTCCAATACAAAATTTCTATTGAGTCTACATTGAAATAACTTGACGAAGAGATATTGATAAATCAAGATGGTTATTAGGGCTAGTTATCACCTAAAAGCTAATAATGTATCCCTCTAGCAAATCAGTGTATCTTTGGGGCTCAAGGTCACTTTACTAAAAGGAAAACTCATTCACGTGCGAATTAATCGTTTTTCTAAAAAGTTTTTCTTCCATATAAATGATGTTATTTCTCTAAATATTGGTTAAGATGATGGCTTTTGAGCATGAGAAACATAAAAAATTCTCGTTCATTCTTCCATCTTTTATTTTGTAGACATCGTATCCTAGAACTTAATTTAAGTAAGGATAAACAAAAACAGAACGAGAGATAAAAATCGTATGTGAAAAGAAAAGAGCATACGTCCTATATCAGAAAAAGCAAGTAAAAAGGTACATGAGAAAGAAAAATGACATGAGTATGAACAAAAAGAATTTCTCGTCCATACAAAACAGATAGAGAGAATAAAAACATAATTGAAAAAATTGTGCTTAAGTATGTATTCATGTGAAACTAATCACTCTTTGAATCTTATTCTCAGAATTGAAATGTCTTGAGAAAATCCACAAGCAGCAATTGTATCTGAAGAGTAGCTGGTTCTAAGTGATAACAGACTCAAGATTACAAAGAACAACTAGTGTATTACCTCATATTTAAACATCACAGATTCATTTCTCAGACTTGCTGCTTCAATTCTCAAACACCACAAACTATACAAACCAATATCCTTAACTACAACAGTACAATCCATATACATGCAGTAGTTCTGGACAACTCTAACATACAACTCAAGCAACAACATATTTCACCTTAAACTTGACACAAAAGACTTCCAACTTGATGCTGAATTACTTCGCACTGTGTTGCAGATGCCACCAAAAGTTACCAACAAACCTTTCACCAAACCTCCCACAGAAACTGAACTCCTTTCTTTCATCAAGACACTGGGATATGATGAAGATCCAAAACAAAATATGATTATAGTTTCACAATTCATTAAAACAAGACTTTATCAACCCTTGAGAGCTATTCTGAGTGTCCTCAACAGATGTCTCACGGGCAAAGACACAAGCTTTGATAGAGCCAAACTTCTGATACTTCAAATCCTTTGGGGCATCGTTAACTCTGCTAATTTAGATTATGCATCATTAATTTGGGACGAATTTGAATGGCAAGCCTTAGACAGGATGACAAGGCTGACTAAGTCGCTTCAAAAAGCTTATTATTAACCACTTCTTATCCACAAACAAGAGTATTCCTCGATGATCTAATGCAGACATGCATAGTAAAGAACAAGATTCATTTTTGTCTAAGCAGATCAACATTGTAGATAGTGAATTCAAGTTTGGTATGGAGATACCAGATACAATGATTAATGATGCAATCATGCAGTCAGCTGGATATAAGTTCTATCAGTCTAAGAAGAAGAAGAGTGAGGAAGACAATGCTCAAGAGGAATCAAAAGAGCAACAAGTGTGTACAGTCAGAAGAGTATGAGGTAAAGGTATGTGCTTAGGTAACCAAGAAGTGAATGTCTCGAGCAAGCCTAAGAAAGATGTTGTTCTAAGGAGAAAAAGAACGATCACTTATGCTAACAATCTCCTTAAAACTGAAGATGAATTTATTTTGCTTGCAAAATCAATTAGCACTTAGGAACAAAGACGTCAACAACAAGGCATCATGACATAGTTGAACATTGAAAAAGATGTAAATACAAAAGTTAAAGAAGCCTTTGCTGCTAAAAAAGGACAGAAACTCAAAGGTGTTGCAACCGAAGATCTAGTAGTTCAATCACTTCTTGACTTACAAAAAGGATCTAAGGAAAGCAGACTTGAGAGTATAAGACAAGAAATACAAGAAAACAAAGGAGAAGGATCTAGTGTTGCTAAAGATGGAGAGCTTGAAGACTTTTTAGATACTGATAGTGATGCAATAGCTAGATCTTCATGGTCAGACCTAGACAAGGATGATGACATGGATGATGCAGGATTTGAGGTATTCATGTATTACAAGACAAAGGAACTACCTAAGTTTTCACCCATCAGTCCTGCGATTACTTGTTCATCTATGGAGGATTAAACAAACCTCCTAAATGATCAACCTAAAAACAAATTGACGAATTTAATGAGTAGACTAGTATTTATTGATGCTTAAACAACCTTTGCGGTGGCTAACCCATAGGGAAATCCTAAGGTAACTAGCTATTTATCATGTGTATCTGAAGTATCATATCCACCAGCAACTACAACACATAACCTGACCATAAATCCCCAACCGAGTTCAATTCATGCCAAAGCAAAGAAGCTCGTAACAAAAGCTAGGCACACAAAGCTAAAATTCAAAAAGGCAGCTGAAAAGAAGTTCAAATAATAAGATCAAAAGTTGGAAGCTCTCTCAACAATCAATGTTTCTGAAGCTATAGAAGAGTTTGTCCAAGCAAAGGTCCTTCCTAAAATGAAGAAACAACTGCCTACACATGTGCCAAAAGTCGTTGCTACTTTTGTTCAGGCTCGACTTAACAATATTGTGCTCGAAATTGTAGATGTATCAAATCACTTAATAATAGACAAGATAGAAACTTTAAAGAGAGAAAGTGGGTTGTATCACTTAGAGAGAGAAAGGAAAGGAAAATGTATTATGATGTGAATAACCAAATGAACAACCAACCCTCTCCAAGGCATGGAGAGGGGTATTTATACCTCACTATGGCCGGTCAACATAAGGATGACTTATGTTGACTCGGTTAGCTTGGTAAGTTTCCAAATATTACGCTATAAGCTATACTATTACACTTTTAGAAGTGACCGAGTCTTTTCTCGATTCCTAACAATCTCCCCCTAAGGGAGGTCACTCCAATTTACAAAAACTTAAGTTCTACATTCTATGAATATCTTTAATCTTTAGCTCGTAGTCTTGTTATCTTGATCTTTATCTTGTGAATCTTGATGTAGCAATCTTTAGGCTTTTAGGCTTTAGCTTGTATCCTTTTCTTGACTTATATGTGATCACTGAGCTTCTTGAGATCATTAACCAAGCATAATCTCTTTTTGTCATCTTGTAATCTTTGCCTTCTTGTGATCTTGTGACTTCTAGACCGACATGCTCATACTGTTCTTGATGTTGAAAGCGTGTGTAACCATCTTTCTTGATATTCTTTAAATTTAACACTTCATCACTTTATGGAGGACATGCGGTATCACTTTAATACTTCGTCACTTAAAGAAAGACGTATGGTATCAGAGTAGCAGAAGTCTTGAAACATGTACTTGAGCTTTCATGATGTTATTACTTATGTCGATTGAGTATAAGCATGTGGCATTGGCTTCGACTTGTCATCGGGTAACTGCTGCCATCGTTAGGAAATCTGCATTAATAGGTTAGTGATAAATAACATATATAGACTAAAGTGGCTTTGTCACTTCGTCAAATACGGTTGTAACAACCACGGTTCCCCGTTAATCAGTATAAATATTGCCTGTGATCAGGTAGAATTCTAAAGAATCTCCTTGATAGGGTTTCACAACTACACTAGCCGTTCTTATTACCGGAGTGTCTCAAAGTAGACAACACAATAAGAGTGAAACGATAAGTTACTATCTTCTCGATTAAGCCGTCAATTCGTGTTCAGGTTTCTTATGTCCAGATACCCTTGTAAGGCTTCCCATGGACATAAGATTGAAAATTAATTTAGAAAATCAGTCGGTGTGTTAAGATGCAAATGGTTTTTATAACACGCCAATAGTTTTAACTTTTTCAAAATTCATCCGTCAATTCATAAGCTTGACCGAATCGATATCTAGTATCACAAGTTCGATCTGTGTTGGATCGCAGAGCTTGTTTGATGTTGGCTTTAGAAGGATTTCCATCGTCATTGTGAATACTTTTTAGGCATTACTCTGATATTCTAACAAAATCACAAGGATAATGCATAAGACTCTTGATATAATTCTTGTTTTTACAATGTGTGAATTAGCAAGCATATTTTGAATAAGTGTCCTAATGAGATTTATGGATGATCTCTTTTACGGCTCTAGACTCGATAGTGCACTTTGGTTTTTAGTAATCGGAGGCTGGTGCAGACTGCCACCTTTTCAATACCAACTAACTCGGAGTGAGAAAGTCGATAGAAATGTGTTTAATCTTTGTGAGAAATGAAACAAGAGTCTTTTGAGAGACCTTGAGTGGCTGGGAAGGGTTATGCATTACGTCACTGGGTCCATGATGACTGTCTTCAATACCAGACAACAACTTAGTGTTTCTGATAGTTTATGTATTGACCCGGTTTCTGCCTAAGTATAAAGAGGGATTATTTCTTTTCACCCTTTATCTTAAATTTTCTTTTTAATTCTTCAACCTCTTCAATGCTTATCGAGACTACATGACTAGTACCTTGTTGGGTTTGTTCCAGTACTAGCTCCATCTCAGTCGGCACTATTTCCTTATTCTCACTTCGTGACCAAAAATGAAGTCAAAGTAATGTTATCCCATTAGCGAGCTATCTATAATGGAGTATGTAAACCAATTCGTAATACGGTATGAAATGCATTTGTAAACAAGCATGTTCTCACCCCAAAAATATATGTAAAACATGTAAAACGTTAGGCTATAAACTCACATTGATGATGAAGAACGTTCTAGTAGAAATGCACATATTAAGCACAGCACAAACGAAAACCGAAACGGCTCGACCAAGAAGTTGCGGTTTATCTTAACGGCTATACCCCCTACTCTAGAATGATGCATTGGGTTTCCCGATGAATGGTTACATCAACGCGACACGTTGATAAAGATTTAGATTTCCAAGTTGTATGAGTTTGGTGGTTGGTTAAATAAATAAATCAAAAAGTAAACGCAAAGTGTATAATATATTCTGTATATATTACAATATGAAAAAATGAACAAGTATATAATTCATATCGTGGATTATATACAAAGACAAACAATCAAAAGAATAATTAAAAAGCGTATATAATGCGCGGCGTGTATTTATATTTAAGAAAGTTACATAAGCGACACGTGAAAAATAATAATTAAAATAAATTATTGACACTATGTTCGAAATCAACCAATTAAATAATAAAGAGTTTTGCATAAAAATTAAACACACGTTTTAAAGCTCTTGGATTAGATAAACGAACAATCTTAAAGCTTTTACAAAAGTTTATTAATTGTTATTAGCGGGAAATTATATAATAATATTTTTTTTATTTGGTATTGGTTTCCTTGTCGGTTTTAGCTAAATTTGTTTATACCCACTTGTAAGAGTATAGTTTTCGTTTGGTTTTTCCGGTTTATTGTTTATTAACAATTTTAATAATCTTAAAAACTATATGTCTTCGCCTTTTATCTGGTTTCTAAAATATAGAAAGCATAATGAAATTTATTACTGTATATAATAATGTCGGACATGACTATTAGTTTACCACGTTTCCCATTTTTCGCAAAAATCAAATTTTCCCATTTTCAAGTATATGTTGCCAATATTCGCGTTTCATTATTTCAAGCACCCGCATGTTTTTCTAGATATAATATATACTATATATATGTTATTTATTCTAAACTAAACAAATTAATTAATATCGTATTTATTTATACATTTTTAAACCACCATATATATTGGTTTATAATTTATAAATCTTATTGATATATATTTATTTGTTATATTTTTTTATTGCCAATCGACCCTATTCGGCTGTATAAACAAGCCAAACAACGCACCTCGTATTGTTGTTTTCGGTTAAACCAACGCACCCCTTTTTTGTGTTTCTTTACCAAAACTCGCCCTTGACGTTTCTGTCCAAACCAACACACCATTTGTTGGTGTCGGATATAACCAAACGCACCCTAATCTATTATTAAACCACACGCACCCTAATCATATAAAAATCACACGCACCCTAATCATTTTTAGAACAGCCAAACGCACCTCTTTGGGGCTGCCATTAAACCCCCAACGCGCCCTCGTGGTGTTAAGAACTACCAAACGCACCCTCTGGTGCTTTATCAAACCCAAACGCACCCTCTTCGGGTCTGTTTTCCAAACCAAACGCAGCCTAGCTGCTAATATTAAAACCAAACGGACCCTTGTTGGTGTTGACATTAAACACAAACGCACCCTTGACTGTTTACCAAAAACAAACGCACCCTTTTTGGTGCCGAGACAACACCAAACGCACCCTTACGTGGGATGAGTGATGTTGATGGGGGGTGTGGGGTGGGGGGGGGGGCTGTCGTGGTTTGGTTGGCAGCGGTTGTGGAGGGCGTGGTGGTGGGTGATCGGGTAGATCGGGTGATGGGAAACTTTTGATTGGCCGGAATACTCACGAAAAAAAGTTTTACGGCTTGGTGGTGGCGGAATCGGCCGGGGTGGAGGACTCGTCGAAAAAAATTGAGGGAGAGAGAAGTGTTTATGAGTGTGTGTTTATTTATTTATGAAATGAAATAATTATAAAACTTTATATATATATATATATATATATATATATATATATATATATATATATATATATATATATATTATATATTATTATAGATATATATTAATTATATGATATAGTATATATATACTTATATATATATATATATATATATATTTTAAAAGTTATAAGTGAATGATAAAATGCCTAATAGTTTAAGGTTTAATTATATAAATATTTTCACAGGGGACCAAAAGTGTAATTTTTGGTAATTTATGGTTCGGGATCGTTTGAGCGACTTAATCGTCGATTCAAACACGAACTTGCGCCATTGTTTTTCCAAATCGTTTTTTCCACATAAAAAAACCGAGAGGGTTATTCACTTTCGGGGAACTATTATTTTAATAACGTTTTATAAAATTTATCTAAAAGTTTATTATTTATTTGTTTATTTTCTGATAAACTTGGTCCGTAAAATAATCTTTTCTTGTATATTTGCTTGTCTTCAACAAACGTTACTGAAATAAATGATGACTAACTTATTAAATAGTTGATTAATAAAAAAATTTAATTAAATATTATTTACTTATGTTCTCTGTTGGTAGGTTGTTCTTGAATTTCTAAATCTTGTGAGGGCATTTTCAAGTCACTTTTGTCAGTTTTTAGTCCTCGGCAAACCTAATAGTGTCCGGAATGTCGTTTTACATCAAATTGCTTTAGAGTCCGAGTTGTGAAAACGTGATTTAGTGGGTCGTTTTTGATAAGTATGCTTAGGATTAACAATATATCTTTTTTGTTTTGAGTCATATAAGTTAAAATAACTTGACGTGATAAGTTGTAATAATAAATATGATTTATTATTTAAAATATGTTCCAAAAATTTTACCGGTTACATGTATCGCTTTTATGTGATACAATAAAAAGACCAAAGTCAAAAAGTCAGTCAGACCTAAAAACTTCAAGGTAAAATAGTCATTTAATATTCCAAAAATTGTCGGATGTTACAATGAGCATGTGGTATTGACTTCGACTTGTCATCGTGTAACTACTGCCACCGTCAGGAAATCTGCATGAATGGGTTAGTAATAAACATCATATATGGACGAAAGTGGCTTTGTCACTTCGTCGAATACGGTTGTAACAACACGGTTCCCTGTTAATTAGTTTAAAATACTGCTGTGATCAGGTAGAATTCGAAGAATTCTCATTTGACAGGGTTTCGCAGCTGCACTAGCCATTCTCATTACCGGAGCATCTCAAAGCAGACAACACGATAAGAGTGAACCGGTAAGTTACTATCTTCCTGATTAAGTCGTCAATTCGTGTTCAGCTTTCCTATGTCCAGATACCCTTGTGAGGCTTCCCATGGACATAAGATTGAAAATTGATTTAGAAAATCAGTCGGTGTGTTAAGATGCAAACGGTTTTTATAACACACCAACAGTTTTAACTTTTTCAAAATTCATTCGTCAATTCATAAGCTGGACCGAATCGATATCCAGTATCACAAGTTTGATCCGTGTAGGAATTCTTTAGTCACACTACCGTAGAGGCTTGTTTGATGTTGGCTACTGAAGGATTTCCATGTTTTTGTGAATACTTTTTAGGTATCCAACGTGATGTTCTGGCAAAATCCTAAGGATAATACGTAGGGGACTCTTGATATATTTCTTTGTTTCTCATCATTTGCGTGAAATTAGCAAGCATATTTTGGATAAGTGTCCTAATGAGATTTATGGATGATCTCTTTTATGGCTCTAGACTTGATAGTGCACTTTGGTTTTTTAGTAATCGGAGGCTGGAGCATACTACCACATTTTTTTTCAATACCAACTAACTCGGAGTGAGAAAGTCGATAGAAATGTGTTTAATCTCTGTGAGAAATGAAACAAGAGTCTTTTGAGAGACCTTGAGTGGCTGGGAAGGGTTATGCATTACGTCACTGGGTCCATGATGACTGTCTTCAATACCAGACAACAACTTAGTGTTTCTGATAGTTTATGTATTGACCCGGTTTCTGCCTAAGTATAAAGAGGGATTATTTCTTTTCACCCTTTATCTTAAATTTTCTTTTTAATTCTTCAACCTCTTCAGTGCTTATCGAGACTACATGACTAGTACCTTGTTGGGTTTGTTCCAGTACTAGCTCCATCTCAGTCGGCACTATTTCCTTATTCTCACTTTTACTCCTTTTTTATATCATACATATAGACTTCTACACTAACTAGTGGAATGTCCATGGGTAGATCCCTCTGGTTCTAGCTGGATCATGGGAACAAATACCTAATCCTAACCACCTTATAACTTTAAGTAATTACAAATATGGTTGGTCTTTTTGTATTATTCTTAGCCTTAAAACCATTTGAAATTGCTCCCCCTCAACATGTGCATTGATATTCAAAAATGTTTAGCACATAAAGGGTAAAACTTTCACTTGAGTCCTTAAAATCACATCTTTAGCCATATATTTTAATCACATTTTCTCCCCTTATCAAAAATGTTAAATCTCTTGATATTTTAGATATCGATTAATTCAAATAAAAATGGTTTTAGGGAAAAATGTCCAATTATTAACAAGCTGTATTAGGAACATTTTTAATGCTCCCCCTCAATTTATGAGGGTATTATATATATAGTGTAGGATCCCGTATAACACTTCACTTCATATAACAAACCACGAATCGATCAAGAAAATAGATAAAGAAAGTGAGTTGATTTAGAGAGAGAAAGAGGATAGAGAGTT